>OY734958.1:10935847-11233948 GCA_963457585.1 Spergularia bocconei
ATGAACAAGAACCAAGCTTTGTTTTTGCACACCGACACTACCCATATCTTGATCGACTTTTAATGTCGCAGCCAATCTGAAAAGTCTGTTCTTGATCGATTACTTTTAGCTAGGTTTGCGATTTTTGCCCCATTTTTGGATTTCTAATTCATGCAAATGAGTTTTTAGGTTTTCTGGGTTTTTAATTTGGGGAAATGGGGTCTCTGCGAATTCCAATTAGCAAGAAATTGGATTTTTCTTGAATAATAAATTTAGGAAAATAGGTTTTTTTTTGGATTTTAATTTCGAAAAGTGGGTGATATGGGATTTCGAGATTTGAAGAATGGGGTATTTCTAGGTAGTGTTAAAATTTTTACTGGGTTTTGTTTTTGGGTTAAATTGGAGAACAAAGATTTTCTGGGTTTTTGACATGTTCATGAAGAGTTGAAGGGGAGATGCTGAAATTGGGATTCTTGTGGTAAAAGGAGGTGGGGTTTTTGTTTAATTTCTGAATTGAATTTTGTGGTTTGGAGGATTTGTTGATTGAGGTGGTGCTGCCATTGTTGGCTGGGATTGTGAATGAAGTGCTGCAGGGGAGATGAGAATGGAGATTGATGGGAGACGGATTTAGAGGGAAGGAAAAGGTTGAGAAGTGCCACCTCCCCACAAAACTAACGGAGTCAATACCCCAGTCACCTAACTATACTAAAAAAACACACAGACCCCAATCAAAAACTTTTGGTAAACATGAGACACCATTCTCATGGTTAACTCGGTTTCAGACCCGGCAATTCGACTGGTGAGCTGCTTTGGCAATTACTTGGCACGCATCGAGACCGAAAATGGGGGGACGAGTGTGATCCAGATAGCACCTTACCTCGGCGTTCCGGCAGCCAACTGGTTTCCTTATCGACCTCGAGGCTATTCCCGCAACCAGGTGATGCTCACCTCTGCTTATTACAGTCAAGTGCTGCATTGTAACAAAGAAAACTTGTTCGTTACGGTTGACAGCTTAGATGCTGTCTTAAAGGATCCTTGTTTGGCTATGAGTTTGTGTTTTATTTGGAACGTTCATGTTGTTGAGAAAAGGAAAAAGAACAAGGATGATCGGAGTTTTATTAGTAAAGCCATTTCACGACTTATTGAGATTAAACCACAATTCAACAATAATGTAGCTGCCCCGAGTTCACGTCTCGTGAACACGGGTCAGAACATCAACGGGTCGGGCGAACAGAACAATGGCGATGCCATCGTTGATGTCTCCATTATTAGAGAATAATACCAATAACTTTTACGTCTCCATATCTTTGTGAAATGAATTAGTATGAGACTTTGTGTTGATTGAATGCTATACTTATAGAAACTATCGAATTAAGAATGTATGATTAATAAAATGTACTGTATGTGTTTCATCTCTCGTGCTCATGCATACACGACTGAATTATTAACGACTCACGAGTATGTATAGCTTCTACATCAACAATTGCCACAAAAGTTTGAGCTATTTCTGGAGGGTTTGGGAGCTCTTTTGGGCTCCTCAAGCAACATAAGCCACATTCACGTACAATTACCCCGTTTGGCTTAGAAAAAGTTGTTTCAAGAGTAGCTTGGCCAAACGAGCTCTAAAACAAACATTGACGAACTGATCATTACAAAATTCCCACATCTAAAAACCATAAGCTCACTCGAAATTAAATCCCAGCATAAAATCCCATGAGAATTACATAAATTAATAATCTCAATTAGGACTTAATACATACTCCACATATACAACAATCTTGATTAAATCCTATAAAAATTAGGGCACAGTATTCTTCTTCAAGAACATCTTCCCAGTAAGTCCACAGCTAAGAGCTTCACTAGGAATACTCTTAACACGCTCAGCTGCCAAATCCAACACCACACCCATTCCCATATGCAAATGTGGTTCAATGTGGCAATGGAAAGCCCATGCTCCCGGATTATCGGCCTTAAACCGCAATGCCGTCCACCCGAATGGGAATATCACCGCAGTGTTCCTCAACGGCGGGTTTTTAAGGTTGAATTTCGCCTCGTCTGCTGTAGTAAACTTCCCTTCTCCGTACCCCAACACCCAAAAATCGTGTCCGTGTAAGTGCCACGGGTGAATCTCACTAGTGTTGTTAGCTAGGGCATTGGCATTTTGCAATATAATGTCAACAATCATGTCCTTTTCAATTCTGTACACCCCGTTACCTATTGTAGTGTTAGGGTTCGGTGGCGGGACCATGACATCGTACGACGACGAGAAGTTATCAGGTGGAGGAACTTGGTTAAACCCACCTTTAAGGCCGAATTTAATCGCGCCTAGGTAAGGCGTTGGAGGAAGCGTCAAGGAGACGTTGTTAATAGCCCACTTGATGAACCCATCGAGCTTGTTTTGGGTGTTGAGGAGGGTTATACGACGGTTGTATTTCGAGGGCGGAGTCGGGGATCCCATTAGAGAGAAGATTTGCTTGGTGAAGGCTTTGCTGTGGTTGTAATCGTTCCATGCAGGAGTAGTAGGGGGTGGGATTTTAGGGAGTTTTGAAGCTGATGTTTTTTTGTAGTTTAGGATTGTTAGGGCAGGTTGTGTTTTGGGTAACCTACCTCTTACGCCAAAGGATACCCAATAGTTTTGGGAAGGGTTTTGGTCAGTGTGGAGTAAAATTGAGTAACTTTCACCTGAGTAAATGTCTAAGTCCTCTACTGTGAAGGGCTTCACATAGTTTCCATCAGCTTCTACTACCACCATTTTATGGTTCTGTTCAAAACATAAGAATTTACAAGAAATTAGTATAGGATCAATAAATAAATCGCTAAGAATTTGTTCTTACGTTCATTACAAGTTATTCGTCATCAGATTATCTAATATACGGAACACTTGAAATGCAGTTTGGTCATAATCGAATAAACGAAAGAAAGTTGTTTAAGAGCAGGACAATAATCTCAACTAACACAGTAACTTTGTAGTCACGTGTATACAATTTGACCATTAGCTTAGACATATATGGTGAGTAATGAGCAATTTTAATAACTTTATGGAAGCAATGATATATGTACAGTGTACTTAAGAAGCAATGTCACTGAACTTTCTGTCTAGAAAAAGTTGAAGCGTACCCCTTAAGATCGGACACAGCGGTCACGCCATAGGACACGCGCAGAAAAATATTTTCATGCTCAAACAATGGTGCAGATCAAAGTCACACACCCTAATGTCCCACCAAATAGCGCACGACGTCTATTAATCAATTTTGTCGTCTTTGCTAGTATCATAGTAAGTCTATCTGATCAGCACTCACATAAATCTATTCTCGTAAAATCAAACTAGTCTCATTTTGTGAACTCTATAAGCAATATACTAGAATTTTCGAAATAGTGAAAGTAGTAGGTGTATCGAGAGCACTCCAAGGATATACTACTACCTAGTACCTACTATCATTACTTGAGCACTAAAATATTGTGGGATAAAATTATGGTGTCTTTGAAATGAGAACAAAGATGATGTAATAGGAAAATCAAAAGTTAAATTGTAGGCCTTGATTTTAACACATATTCTGGCTTAGGTTGTGCTATACATGGAGAAATCGTCGTCAGTACATGTTGACTTGCGTAATGGCGTGAAAAACATCAACAGCAACTTGTAGTACAAGCCAATCTAAACCATTTTATATGCTCTTTACAGCTGCTTTCTACGATTCATGATCCTTAATCCCCAATCTCCACAAAATCAGTATTTTCTTACTAGCCAATGAAAATAATGTACGTAACTTGGGTTATATTATTATGATATTTGTATTTGATTTGAATCTCGCGCTATTATTTATATTAGTTATGATGAACTAGGTGAACCAGAGGGATTTGAAAATACGCTATGTTTTTACGTTTATTTTTAAAGTTTGTCTAAATCGAAAAAAGTTCGTCGTTAATCTCAGTTAGCGTAAAAAAAGTAAAAGGAGATGAAGGAAAAGAATTACCCCGATAGCCAAGTTGAGGGAAGCAAGAGCGGTGGTGCTAGCAAGTCTGATTCTGTAAGTCTTGTTTGGCTCCACACGAAGAATTTGTGGTGCACATTGTTCATTTCCTCTTAACTTGCATTGTGTTGACGAGGAGTTTGCGAAATTTGGTGCAAACGAACAATTGTACTGTCCTCTTCCATTCACCAATATAGTCTGTCACAAATAAGCAAAACATATAAACACATTTTCGTCCTTTGTATTATAGTTGTAACTCGTGATAAAGCACGGAATGAACCATGTACTCCCTTCGTTTAGGCTCGACGATTTTTTTGTCATGATGAATTTATTAACAAATTAAACGTCATTTCATTTCTCATCCACAACTACACCCGATCGAACACCCATTTACTTATAATAGCGGGATAACGATTCATTCTTTAATTGCAGATATACCTTAGCTTACAAGTGACGACTAGATATGGACATAAATTATGCATTTTGAGATCAACTAGTAAATCCAAAAGTTGGATAAGACAGCCCAAACCAACAAGAACTAGTCAAGCAAGCACAAAACATGTGACTTACAATTTTTAAATGCAAGAATTATTTGTGTTCAGTGGTAAAGTATTAAAGCTAAAGACAATAATATAAATCATAATCGTAATTAAGAATAAAGCAGATTTAAAGGTCGGATAATCGATCTATGAATTATGATCTGAACAACATGACGATGTTCATCAAGAAGGTATATATATATAGCTTTTCTAAAAGATCTTTAGAAATGTTTGGTAGTGATCATCATAATGCAAACTAGAATAATGCATGTTTTTCTAAAAGAGTTGTTAAAATATAAATAACACCATACCATTAGCTTTAGCTTTTTAAAGACATGAAACTAGTGAATTATTGGGATTAGGTGAGATTTAGCTATAATTAACGAGGTAACAAAATTCATCTGCAATGTATAAAATATAATAAAAAAACGCGTACGAGTATGTCATTTCTCTATGTTCAACATTTGAATTTACATTAGTAATAATAGTGTTGTTTTTGCTTAGAAAGTAAAGCCAACAAACAAGTGTATGAAATATTCACATGTTTTGGGAAAGTGACAATGTGACATAGACGTAGTAGCAATACCTGAGGTTCGCCAATCCATCGGAATGGCTTGGACGAGAGGCCAAGTTCTTGCTCATGGGTGCTCTGGTGCCACCAGTCACTGAGCAATAAGTTAAATTCGGCGTCGTAGCGGAATGGCTCAACCTGCCCTTCCGCTACGTCCACAATGAGAGACCCATACAGCCCTGCGGATCTTTGCATTCCATAGTGTCCGTGGTAAAAGTATGTTCCTGCCTGCATTATTACCCATCATGCATGCATGTGTATCAGTGTATTGTGTATATGTCCGTTATTTTCTCATATCAACGTGCATGCTTGAATAATTTCATCTGTATTATCCTTAGGACAATAATATAGTTTCCTTGAAATACACGACTTTCCTATGCATACCATTCTTTTGTGTTGATATTCTTAGAAATCGATGAGGGAAAAGAAAAACTAGAACTTATTATTATCGACAAATGACATGGTTTTACTGGTTGATATGAACTTCCACAGCACGCATCGATTCACGATTATATTCTATGATAATAGCTCTATATATTCATTCAAAATCATCATAAACGAATATGCAACGGCCACTAAGATCTAGATGTTCTCGAAGTGAAACGAAATAACACAGATTAAAAATTATTTAATAAATTAAAGTCTCCGATACTAAATCTCGATCGGCTGGACTATACGACACGAAAAACTAGTGCATGAATCATATCTAATGTCATAAACAAAAAATTATAAGAGAAGTAGTCTACGTACACTGAAGATTTGGGATTTGCTGAGATAGAGTGGGTCGGATATGAAGGGATAATATAATCAAAGCAATAATCAAACAATATAATGTCACATACATTGTTCCATAAAATCAACCGGTCTTATTGCAAGGATCCAAAAATTTCAAATTCGTTTTGAAACTATACTTGACAATAACGATTTCTGTCAAAACGCGTATTTATGCGTACATACGTAACAAGTTTAAATATCATGGTGAAAAACGATACTCTTAAATTACATTCGATTACGACTAGATACTATAATTGGTACCTCTGTTTCTCTCAAATTAGATGTTCAATTTGTATACCAATTAGTGATATATCACATGTCTCAATTAAAAATGGCCAGAGCAATAGTTGGCTATACTGTAATCTTTTAATATGGTAGTCTTACAAAATTAAATGAGCTCTGTTAGCTTTATTTTACTCCATTTAGAAATTTAGAAATAGTAGAGTAGTAGAGTAGTATTTTTCACAATTTAGAAATAGTCTAGAACCCATCTAGCATTGGTAATTATGGTTTGTTGACAAATATTTTCTAATTTCGACCCATACTTTTCGTCGTTTACCTATTTTAATCATGAACACAATTTTTTGTATGAGAGTTGAAGATATGAGTATGTTGTTGGAGATGTAAACAAGAAGCTTGAAGCTCAACCACATACTGTGCTAGTAGATGTGACTCTGTGACACTAACTTTTGACATTTTGCATGGATTATGTTCTATACCAATACGAAGAAAATGAAGTTGAATTGGTACTTTTTAAGTTGTAGATAATCACGCTAGATATGGACGGGTTCATATGCCTTACATCCGCACTCTGAAATAATACTTGTATTTAGTGTGACAACTGACGATATTACTATCCGTTTCTTATTAAGAACAAAGACGAAATGATCACACATTCGCACCTGCGTGTTTTATCATATAAAAAGCATAATAGAGTAATGGTTGGATAAAGTTATATACCTTGTCAACCGTAAATCTATACGTGAAAGTCTCTCCGGGATTTATGGGACATTGAGAAATAGAAGCAGTACCATCTGCCCATGGAGTATCAAGCTGAAATAATCAAAAAGATAAAACGGTAATAATTAGCAAGATTTAGTAATTAAACAATCATTAAATAATTAAACAAAATTGCTTAGCTTAACGATCAATTTGTAGCATGGCACATGTGAAGATTCCTCGACATAATTTGTACTTCAAAGCTGAAAATGTTAACAACACATCTAATCAAACCAATAAAGCCCAAATCTACGTTTCGTTTTGTGATTTTTCTGAATTATTATTCTTGGTTTCACCAATTTGTCTTTTACCGTTGTAGTCTCGAGAATTCGAGATACTAGGAATAAGGAGTTGGATTATAATTTGATTATCAAATGTGAAATACGCTTAATCATGTGAAACATACGGATCAAATCTAAATGTAGTCGAATTGAACCAACGAGAATTAAATTAAAGAACAGTAGCCTAGGATCAAAGTTGACACGGCCATACATACATAAAAGAATCATTTCCAAATATAGATAGTCAGGCAGTCTACTCACTACTGTGTCTTCTCCCCACAGTCGGCCTGAATTCACATTTCACGATTATCGGTGTGCATCAATCTAAATTGTTGGTCAAATTTCACCGACGCATTCTGATCTTATCCATCATCAATAGTTTAAGAATGTGCGTGCATGCTATGCTTGCTAACCTTGTCACAGTTGTCAGATTCAAGTTGCATTGAGTATTATTGTACTAATACTACACCCTTTCATTCAATTAAATTTTCGTAAGGTTGATTTGGACATGAAAAATATTAAAAACTTCAAAATCTAAAGAAACGAAAGTAGTACATACGGTGATACGGAGTAGTATATATAACACGATGAATGTAGTTTCCGTTACCGTTCCTAGCACGTGTACACTCTCGAGTCTAGACTCCTATAATTAAAAGCATGGAGGATGATCATCACTTGCCTAGCTATCTATATGTCAACTGATGGTATGTAGTGACAAAGTAGATCCCATCAAATATAAAAAGCCGATATAAAATGTTATTAACCATGCGCATCCCATTATATTCACTCCATTTTATTCATTTGTTTCCGTTTTAAAATCTTACGAGAGTTGAAAAACATATAGAAACTACAAATTTGAAACACGTAGAGAAACTACGGAAATGGAAGGAGCGTATTATTAACGGTGCCGTATATGGCTAGCATTATGCAGGAACTAACATTAACATATTGTCTATTTCAAAAAAAAAAAAAAACATATTGTAATAGCATTATAAGGAGTAGTATGTACCTGTCTAATACCATGCCAATGGATGACAACACCTTCAGTGGGAAGCTTGTTGGTGAGATCAACATGAATGGTATCACCAGCCCGAGCCCGGATAGTCGGACCCGGAAACTGACCGTTGATCCCCATCACCATCCTCTCCTCACAATCAGGAGCCCAAAACATGTACTCTACGGCCCATTTGTAGTGCCTAACCTTGGCCGCAGAGGATCCTACCACCAACATACATGACACCACGTACCAAAGTGCTAGGAGAATCACCATGTTTCGACATTTTCCGTTGCCCATCGACACGGAAAATGTACCCATGCTACGTACGGGCTTATAAGAGATGTAACTACTAGACCACGCAAAAGCGCGTAAACACTATAATATTACGTCGATTTTCTTAGCCTAAATTTCTGATTCCGCCCCTAGACGAGGAGGAACAGAAAGGTTTTAGCTAAGAAAATCTTTGGGAATTTTAGATGTTTACGTGAGATTGATATGTTGATGTTAGTGTATGTGTGTTTATATAGTGCTAAGACAAGGTCATGCTACCCTGGAAAGCTAATTGTGTGTTACACATTTATATATAGTAAATATTATTTGTAAGTGTGCTGGTGTATCTTTTGAAATAGGAGTTAATTATTTTAATAATGAACAACTTTGACTGGTAGATTCGTAGTTTGAGCTAGTTTTGTCGGGGTTAATGTTGGTATGATTGATTGTTTGTCTAAATTTTTTATGTTTTTCTTTGTGGGCAACACGTCTGTGTATTTGAAATTCAAGGCTGGATAGGCCCTAAAAGCTTTGCATCTTCACGTAAAAGCTGTGTGCAAAAGCTGAATTTAGCTATTGGGCAAATTTAGCACATGTTTTTCTTGCTTGGATTATGCATTATGTACTTAAGATGTAAAATAGTTTTGTGAAAGCTAATTATGTTATGGTTGGTTACTTGGTTTAATGATCTAGACATGCATCATTTAAAAACTAACACGAGGTTGAATTGGGTGGTTAGTTTAGTGGTGAAGGTCTGGACTTGTAGTCTTGTAATTGGGTGGTCATTAATCATAAGTACGATCTCTTACAGATTTGGATACCAGTATACAGAGTATGTTATAATTTTTATTTTTGAAGATGGAGTTTGTCAAATCACTATTCACTTCTTGGAGCACTAATGGGAGAGATGATACACATACACTTAATGTATGTGGAATCATTATACATAGCCAATTAAAACATGCATGCCAAGTAATAACAAGCAGAAAAAATAAAGTCTTTTGTTTTTTTGGGGAGGGAAAATGAAAAAAAATGTGAGATTAGTTATTTTAATCTGGGAGTTTTATTCCATTGTAGAATATGTTTGTTATTTTCGTATAACTTTTGACCACTTAAGTCTATAAAATGCGTACGACATATCATTGCAATAATGGTCTCGCCGAGCACTTCCAAATAAGTACCGATTTGTATAAGTTCCGGTGATTTTGTTACAAAGTATAAAATATTGTGAAATGTATGAGAAAAGCCAAAGTATGATGTAAAAGAAAACGAATGTAAAATTTTAAAAATTACATAAAAATGTGCGTATGAGTGAACCTCATTTTCTTTCATGCTGCAATTCTCATTGAAGTTGTATGGCAGAAGGAAGTATGAACATAATGTAGACACTATAGACAGGTGATCATTGGCACAGGTGATCATAATTTGTTAATGGAGATAGCATATTGATAAAGGTGTACAGTGTAGACACAATTAATTTGTCTACAATGTAAAATTAAGTCAATAATAGTAAAATTGAGATAGGAGTAGTAAAATTAATTTGTGTGAAAAAATCATGCAGTAAAATTATTTGTGTGAGTAGTAAAATTTTGCTAGTGTAGTAAAATTAATGCTAATAATAGACACTTTTAAGTGTCTACATTGTAGACCTCTAGCATTGTCCATGGAGATAAAAGTCAGGTAATATCACGAAAGAAAAGAGAAGGAAAGATGGCGGTTACTAGTTATTAGGAGAAGTTGGGGTTAATTTTTTTTTTTTTTAAAAGATTTTATTTAATTTGAAAATTAAAAATGAAAATGTTAGCAAAGAAAAAGAATATACTTTTGTAAGGGAAACCAATAGTATGTTGCCACCTTTTAGTGTATGAATATTCCACATACACTAAATGTATGTGTAGAGTTTCTCGCACTGATGGTAATTAAGAATCATTATTTTCCAATATGAGCGATGGCTACTTATAGTGTACTCCTCTTAATTTGATTTGAGGTAATTCTTGATCGAAGGGCTCAAGCTGCTAGAGACCGAAATGTCATTTCTCATGAAACGTTTTGGATTCAGACGTGACACGTTGGGAATTAAATGGGCACGTCACGCCAACCTTGAGCAAGTTCCTCATAAAAGTTATCGTGCTTATTGCACATACTAACCCCAACTTCGACATATCTGAAATAGTGAACTACTGTCTAAGAGTTTTATTTGTTATTGTCCGCCCTTCGCCTACAAGGGTATGGTCTATTATTTTTTTGGACAATGCTAGAGGTTTACAGTGTAGACACTTTCAAGTGTCTACAATCAGCATTAATTTTACTGCATGACTTTTTCATCACAAATTAATTTTACTACTCCAAACTCAATCCACTAGCAAAATATTACTACTAAAACAAATAATTTTACTGCATGATTTTTTCATCACAAATTAATTTTAGTACTTTAAACTCAATTTTACTACTATGGACTTAATTTTACATTGTAGAAAGAATTTTTGTGTCCACACTGTAGACCTTTAGCAGATTCCTATTTTTTTTTGGTACAACGACGAAGTCCGAAAAACTAGCTACTATTAACTAATACATCCTCCATGGGAGGCATAATAATACAATCTTCATCAAAGAAAGAAGAAATGTCAACAATATCCGAGATGCCCACTTCCAAATACTCTAACATATCAATAGTCTTCAAAGCAGTTTGAGGAAGAATCACTCTCGCTTCCCTCGCCATGTAGTCCGCCACCTTATTGTGCTTCCTGCTGACAGCCCGGACATGCGCATGGAGTTCTATCTCAAGCTCTCTGCAATTCAAGTAAAAATTAACCAGTTTATCCACGAGATACTTGGAGTCCGTACCCCCATGAACCACCAACTCACAGCCACAAAGGAGAGTGAAATCCTCTCTGTTTTACATTTTCATCCACTGCAAACCCATTAGAACTGCCAAACTTTGCGCAAGCGTGGCATCAGCCGCGTAAAAGTGCGCAACAATTCCTGCCAACCACCTTGCATTACTATCCAGCATACAAGCAACCACACCTGCAGACTTACCCGCTTCTACAAATGAGGCATCAGTGAAGACCAGTGTGGTGGACCAGGGAGGGGAAGACAATCTATGTTTTAGAGGGGTGAGGGGGAGCTGTTGAAGAACAGCCGGGGGATGAGAATATTTTTTAGCTAAAAGTTTAGCTTGTGGAACTATAGTAGTATTAGTAATGTTCTTCCTATCAAATATCCAAACATTTATTCTCTTACAGAGAAGCCAACAAATCAAGCTAAACAAGGGAGGCCAAGTAGCATCAGGGCCATGCAAGTTCCTACCAAGCCAATCCGTGACCTACCCCTGGAACAACACCGGGTTCAGTTGAATCGGATCTCAAATCTCTCTTGCCCGAGGGCAATCTCGAAGGACGTGAATGATATTCTCGCTTAAAGTAGGACAGAAAGGACAAGTTGAGGGGACGTGAATGTTCCTATGTGCTAAAACAGCCCTGGTAGGCAAATTGTTCCCTTTAACCAGCCACATGAAGAATTTGACTCTAGGAGGACACTTCATATTCCAAATCTTACTCCAAGACTTATCACCACCAAAAGCATTTTGACTTTTACAAAGATTATCATAGAGACTAGTAGTATCAAAGAATTTACCTAAGGCTAAGTTAGTACACATCTTATCAGTACCAAAACTAGGAATGACCGCACTTCGAATAGCATTAGTCACATCCACATGAAAAAAAAAGAACAATCAATTAAGCTATCATCCAGTAGGAAATCATGCACAGAAATAGTGGAAATCGAAGCTGGCAGAGGGTCATAGAACTTACCACGAAGTGGGACCACACCACACCAATTATCATCCCAAAAGTCAATCGACTCACCCGTGCCAATAGCCCAGCCCGTACTCTCTCTAAATAAGTCCCACCCCTTAGCCAAATTCTGCCAAATATAAAAACCCCTTTTGCAAGGCAAAGGTTCCTCCCGACTTCTAATATATTTATGAAAAAAAAAAGGTCCGAGGCTAGGTTCTTTTTGGAATTCAAAGCCCAACAGAATTTAGTCATAAGAACCATATTCATAAGCTTAGCTGATCTAATACCAAGGCCCCCTAATTCAACTGGAGGGGTGAGTTTCTTCCAAGAAACAAGAGAAATTTTTCTACGATTGGGGGTAGAGCCCCACAGAAAGTTAGCACAAATTTGATCAATTTGGTTTAAAGCCCACAACGAAAGACCCAAAGCTTGCATATGATAGAGCAGAATCGTCGATAACGTAGACTTGATAAGCACCGACTAACCATCTCTAGAGAGTGTATCACACTTCCACGTGCTCAATTTGTTTCTGACTTTCTGCACAAGTTTCAAAATCGAAGCCTTATTAGGCCTCTTGTCAGCCAAAGGAAACCCGAGGTAAGTACCTATAGGTCGTCACAGGATTTCACACCCAAGGAGGACTCAAACATACCACGTGTCTCATCCGGGACATTCTTGGAAAAATAGATTTTACTTTTATTCTTGTTCATTTCTGTCCCGAAAAATAGAAAAATTGACACAACATACTATTCACACTTAACATGGTACTATCACTCGTGTCACCAAACAATAACACATCATCAGCAAAAAATAAGTGAGAGATCTTAAGATCACTCCCAACCAAATGAAAAGCTTTCCAATCCCCACAATCACATGCATCATGAATAAATTTCGAAAACATTTTATGCAGATGATAAAAAAATATAGGGGGAAAGAGGGTCGCCTTAACGGATACCTCTAGACGTAAAAAAAGAGTCAGAAATCGACCCATCAACCAGCACACTATAAGAAGCAGTAGAGATGCAGTCATAATCAAGGAAGCAGTACAAATATCCAATCCGAATTTTCTAAGACAAAAATCAATGAAAGACCATTCTAACCTATAATAGGCTTTTTCTAAGTCAATCTTAAAGGCAAACCAGCCTTTCCTCCCCTTCTCTTTCCTCATGGAGTGCATGATTTCATTAGCAATGACAAAGTTATTTAAGTTCCCTCTCCCCGGCAAAAAAACTACCTCGATTAGGGTATGGTCTATTAGGTTACGCTCGCTGCATCTGTAATGGCTCTAAGCCTCTCTAACCTAACAAGATATATACTAGTATTGCTTAGACACTGGCTACCAGAAGAGGAAATCTATTCTTGTCCGTACACCATGAGTGCACACAATTTTTGTACCCCAACGTTTAATGATAAGGAACAACTGTGTTTTGATAAGTACGGATAGAAGATTAAGGTCGTTGTCTTAGTGGTTAGCAGGTCGGCCTCCCTCAGATTAAATACTTATATCCCCACCCTCGCTACATTGTCAATGCAAAAATATGCTCAATGATTTATATACTAGTATCATTTATTTCAAAAAATAATATTAATTGCTTGATAATATGTTTGAGGCCAAGGGTAAAAATGTGCTTATATCCCTGGGGTAGACGATCAAATGCGCTAGGCCCGGTCACCCAACCCGGTGATCCTGGGTTGAGGCCACCTAGAGTAGGCCCTAAATTGCCCGTGTCCCAGCCCAAAGTAGGCCCGATGATATTTGGACCGGGTTTGGGCCGAGCTAAAAGACCAAAAATCAGTCTTGCCTGAAAATACAATAAATATAAAAAATGAGGATAAGCTACGGCTTCGACGTGGATTTGATTTTGGTGGGTTTTGCATGTAAAATCTTTGAGATCATAATTCATATATACCGGTATATATACCACTACCATCAATCCATCATCATCAAATATGGATACGAGGAGATAATGAAGATGAGAAGGAGGCTAATTACATATTGATACTTTTGTTTTGCATTTTCACCCTTGGCTAAGTTGTCATTAAGCGCAATTGGCCACTGTAGCACCAATAGCTGCCATCAAAATTGCGCCCCTCACAATTGTGTGTGTCGATGTTTTTGCTGCGCAAGTGTGAAGTGTTAGTGGTGACATTGCCACTGTGAAAATTGTCAAGTGTTGTTAGTTTATGTGTTGTAATTCTTATTCGGAGTAAATTAATTTATTTTTTTGCAAATGCATTTGAGATTTTAAAGATTGTTGATTGAAGATCCAAAAATATTGTGATATGTAAACTTGAATTTTAGTTGGAATACTATGTCTAAGCCTTGAAATTCGCAAAATTGTACATATTTTTACCGCTCATGAATGGCTAATATCTTAGGCCCAAAACGCCCAGAGACCTGCTCTAAGATCGCATGGATCGGGCTTTGGCTTAACAAAGTAGTACGAAAAAAAGCCTGGCCCACCCCAACCCAACGTTTGGGTTGGTTTTTTTTTTTTCATGATGTGGTGCACCGACCTTGCCCCGAAATCTTAAGCATGGCGAGAAAAACAAATTTAAATTCTTTCATCGATTCGAGGCTACCACGGTACCACCAACCATCCTTGATGAGTTGATGGTGCAGTAGTAAGCCCCAAAATTTCTTTAATTTTAGCTTCGATCTCTCCATGTGAGAGATCATAGTTTTCCCATTTATTGGAGGAGTTTTTCTCTCAATATGAAAGTTTTGAAAACTTTGATTTTTCAAAGTATGTGGAAGATGTCAACTATGATATCTTCTAAATTCTAAATAAGATGTTGTGACTAATACAATATACGAAGCATTCATCTAAGACTTTATGTTCAGATGGAACCTCTATTATTCAAATTTGCTCTGAATTCGTTAGCATCTTTTGTGAGGATATCTCAAGAACTAACGATGTGATGGAGGGCATTTGCCATATTTAACATTAGTGAGCTTGGTTTCAAAGAAGAGTTTGTTTGATTTTGATACTTTTATATTCGATTTATATCTATATCATTGTAGATGTCAGTTTTTAATTAATGCAATCAATGATCCCCTAAAATAAAGGTAAAATCATGGACCATCGTGCACTTGGCCAAGGCCCATGAACCACTTTCCAAATTCCGCAGTGTTATAACGGGTTCGAAAAATATTAATTAAAATGGGGGAATGGAGAGTCAATGCATAAAATGAAGGATAAAGTAGACTAGAAAAAACTGTGGAATGCGAGATAGTCATCAACTCGCATTCAGAGAGGCCAGGTCGTCGAGAGTATAACGATGCCGATGTGGTGTGGGAATGAAGAGAGGTGGTAAAACAAAGAGTATCTATAATTTATAAAGCTTAGAGGCAGAAGAGTTTCATTTTGCTTGGTGAATGACATTCAACAAATAATGAATGAAAAAACAAACTTTCAAATGAATAATTATAAAGAGAGTGAGAATTGGTACTGGCAAATGTGGCAATTATACACAACATACATCTAAGATTTTCCGATCAGATGGAACCTCTCTTATTTAAAATTGCTCTGAATCCGTATGCCCCTTTCGTAAGGATATCTTAAGAAATAATGATGTGATGGAGGGCGTATGCCATATTTTAACATTAGTGATCTCAATTTCAATGAAGGGTTTTTCGGATTTCGATACTTTTGTATTCGATTTATATCGGTATCATTGTAGATTTGTAGATGTGGTATTGTCATTTAATGAATGAAATGAAATTGACGTTCGGCTTAAAAAAAGTTTAAATTTCGGGCCATTGTCCATTATACTATGTTTATCAATGGTGTCATGAACTCATGGCACCCTAAGGCTATCTTTATCAATGACACCTGTTGTGCGAAAGCGTGTATGCGCTAAGATAATCGATGGCAAAAACAACAATAAAGAACACAAGAATTTAACGAGGTTCACTATAGTCGATTTTGTAGTAGTGCATTCTGACCCACACTATCACTAGAATTCCCCGATTCTTCTAGAGAACATTCTTGCAAATCCACAGCTCTATATGATTCGAGGTAATGGCATCAAATCTCAAGTCTCGAACATATAGCAACAAGTCATTGCGCCCGACTTGCTCCTATCTATTGCTTCACTATCGATGATTCTCCTATGACTCGATCCCATCGGCTACTAAGATGCATAAATCATCCAATCAGTAAGCAATTACCACCACAAAACATTGTAACGCGACATCTTCCAATGAATCTGTCAATAATCATGTCCACACATAAAGGTAAAACAACAACCACCAACAAACTCATAAGATGCCATCTGTGTATAATTCTCAAAGGAACACATAGCAGCTCGGCAAACACTGGCTAGTGGCTTGGCATCCACCTTGATCAACAAATGCAGCAACATGGACAAAGTGGCTGGAGCTACCTCAAGCTCCACCTCTTTCTCGACACCATATTCTTCTTAACATTTGCAAACGCAACCATGAAATACAATAATAGAATTTCGGCAAAATTTTAAGTCATGTCACAACATGACGCTTTGAACCCGTAATTCTATCTCCGTATTTCTCAAAGTGTCAAATTATCTCGGCCTCAAATGAAGAATAACCAATCAAGCACGATCATAATCTTCACCACCACCAAGAAACATGTAGACAAGAATACCACCCATGTCGATCCATAACTCACTCGGAACTCCGCAGTCTATCCCACACTGTGAGGTCCACATCTGATCAAGTAATCAAGCAGTTTTCACAACTACTACCAGCATCTCCTAGCACGACCTACAAATGAGAGCATGCACCCAACTCTCTTGCAGCGTCCAGTTCATATATTTTGCTACACCGTTCTGCCAATGATGTATATACCATGGTATGATGCCCAACAATACCGCCACAAAACCAATAAACATAAAAGTAACAATAACAAGCTATTATCTCATGCGTAGCCTTTTGATTTTCTTGCAATTCTTGATCTGCAATTCAAAGTCTTTCGTTGCCCCAAAATTTTGAACAACTGACTCCATACTAGATACTGTCAATCGACGAATGAACTCTATCAAGAACTCCGCGTGTGAGCACTCATGCTAAACTTTCCTATGTGTTTCCCAACCAAGAAACACACATACTACTCACGATACTCAAGAAATCACATCTTGAGTGAACAAGAAAATCCATCCGGGATAACAACTACATCTTCCTATCATCTCCATGACTAACGCTAAAAAAACACTGGACTTAGTCATCCCTAGCAATTAGAAGACAATAAATACCAAGCAGAACTAGTCAGTAACCTCACCTTGTAGAAATACAAAGCGGATCTCTTGATACTTACAAGTACTAAGCTGGAACTTTTCCACGAGACACTTCACAACTAAGCCTTGAACACTCACATCGAACCTGACGATCAACACCGCAACCGAATCGATAACGGTTCATACTCATAACCTGAATATGTCTCAACAATCAGAGTTAAGTGCTAAATTGGGTACTGAACTTTGGGTGATGGGTGAAAATGGGTACCGTCAACTTTTTTTGTAAAAATCGGGTACTCACCCCAATTTTCCATCCAATTGTTAACGTCAAGTTAACTCCTTTCCCTCTTTCTTCTCTTCCATATCATCTTCCCCAAATCCTAAAAATTTAACCCAGAAATTACCCAAAAAAATTCACATCTTTTCCCCAAAAAATTCAACAAAAGTGAGAAAATGTTGTGATCATGTTGTTGAACCTCGTGAAATCCGTACCTAAAATCCTCCCATTTAAAGCTGGGCATCCAACTCGCTACCGCCGGAGATCCATCAACAGCTGGCACCTCATTATTATTACTAGTTCTTTGACCCGTGCAAAATTGCACGGGGCGTTTCTCCTATTTCTTCTTTGACCTGGTTTTAGTTTAGGAATGTTTGTACAGATGTCTAATACTGTACGCAAATTATATCGTGCACCAAGGTGCACAATGAGTTTGGTGCACCTCCTCACAATAGAGGAGTAGGAACCACACTTAAATAAATTTAAGATGTAAATAAGTCCAATTTACAATAATGGTGTTAGTTAGATTTTCGAATAATAGAGTTTTTGACACACTAAAATAGACTCGATACCTATTGGATAGACGAATTGTATTGACCAGCGAAGAACCTCACAAAAGAGGCAATTATCTATTAATGTTTGAATAGTACTCCAGAGGAATTGCTAATTATAGACATAGTAAACAATAAATTAATTCCTTCTCCAAAAACAAAACAACACATTAAAAAACTAATGTCAGTTTTATCGACCAAAACCCTTAACCACACAAAAGTTGATCATATTTGACCTCGCCCGCTTCTTTTGGTCATGGATCCGTTTTTTATTATTATTTGTCAGCCGTGTTGAACCACATATTTAATCTCAAAATCTCTGACCCGTTGAGCAAAATGGCCCATAATTTACCGAAATTAGCCTAAATTCAAACTAAACCTCAAACTTTATTGTTTCATTTGTCTTAGACTTGCATTATTTATACTTTGACCCATTATAATTTTTTTGTTTCAATTGCCAATTTTTTTTTAATGTATCTCTTTATATTGCATTCGTTTTTTAGAAGTTTCTTAGTAATTCTAATTAAATTTAGGTCACTTAACCCGTAAGTGGTAGGACATTAGTAATTTTATACCCTTCATAACACAGGGGTATTTTGGGCATTGGTGTTTGAGTTGGGCGGAGGGAGTATGTATTTTGTAGATATTGTTTTGGATTCTTAACTGGCAGGACATTATACGACATTAGTAGTTCATCGGTGTAAATTAATTGCTCGATCGTTTATATGTCATTATTGATAACTCTTATGTAACTATCGTGCGATCGATCTAACAATCATAGTCATCTCCCCACACTTTTATGTCTTTTAGAAAATCGGGCGATATTCCCATTTTTTTTTAATACTATATATGATACTCCCTTTGTCCCATTTAATTTTTTACCCTTTCAATTTAAAGCCCTATGAGTGAATACTTTACCTTTCTATTCTTGGGTCATTTTCTAATTGCACGGGATGTTATAAGCAAATGATAGTAAACCAATTTTTATTCTTAGGCCCAGATATTGTGAGACTACTTTCAAACATTGCCAAACAAATGGATGTGTATTAATATATAAAAAGAAATAGGACCGCCGAAGTTAAACCTCACAAAAGTTGATTATTCTATTTGACATCGTCCGATTTTCTTGGTCACTAACCCGCTGTTATTTTAATGTTTTAATTTTTACTTGTAAACCGTATTAATCTACGTTTTTAACCTCAAACTCGATCCGACACATTGATCAAATTTGACCCTTAATTTTACAACATTCACCCTAAATTCAAACCAAAACCTTATTGCGACAATCGGTCGTGAGTTGACCAGAGTTTGTATTTAACGTGATTCGTTTACAGGTCTACACAAATTAGTTTTGGTATGCCATTTCAAAATGTAAGTTTTATACTCCGTAGTATGGTAGACACCATAATTGTATAATATAAAAATAGTGACTACTCCCTCCGTCCCAGTTCAAATGCCCCATATTCCGTTTTGGGACGTCCCACTTCAAACACCCCATCTATTTTGGGACATATTTCTCTCTCCTACTTTTATTAAATTATTACATCCTCTCTCACATTATCTCTCCTACTCTTATTAAACCCCACATTCTCTCTCCTCCTTTATCCTAATATTACCCCACTCCACTTATTATATCATTTTTTCTTATTCCACTACAAAAACGCCTTGGGGCGTTTGATCTGGGATGGAGGGAGTACTCGTGATTAAGGCACTGAGTTATGTGAACTCAAATTTAATTTAAAAGTTAAAGCTCAAATAATGTTACTAAAATCTTTCTCTACCCCACCATGTACTTTACCGACCCGATTATCTTTACAAAATAGGTAGTCATTGAATTATTGTAGTATTAATTGATCTGATCTGATATATTATTTAATCCATAACATGACTATCAATCTTAGCCTTACCTAGAAGTTAAATGTTTGCATTAATTGTTTTTTAGGTATACTGAAGGTTGTTCAACCGTACTTGTAGCCTAAATTTAACATCACATACACCACTTAAAAAAAGAGGAAGCATGGTCAGAAATGTGTACATGTTCAGTTTGAAATACAATTTCATCACGAACTTTTACAATGACGATGCGAGCTAGAAACATAAAACCCAACCCTTTAAAACTAACTATACGCTAAACTCATTATTTGATTTTTGTCTCGGGATTTTTTTGAGATTAGAAAGTATGATTAAGATATTAATTTAAGGAGTTAAATATATTGAAATGCTATTTTTAATTTTATTAACACGCGAGATATATTAAAACGCTATTTTTAATTTAGCTAATGTAACTCGTACTCTCGTACCTGACCCATCCATTGTACAGGTCTAGACAACTTAATTTTTATATAGCATATTCAACGTCTAAGACCATAGAAGAAATATGTACTTCTATTACAAAAATAGTGACTACCCGTAACCAAAGCAAATCAACTATTTCAAAAGATTGTTATAAATTCTAACATTAATTTTTTGTGCTCTGATCCTGTAACTTTTTGGCATGCACTTGAATTATTCCTAATTTAAGTACTTCCTCCGTACTACTTTTACACCCACTTTACTTTTCGAGATGTGTTTTTTTAAACAGATCACTTATAACTCCTAAGAGCACGTACAGTGGTGTGCTTCAATGAAATGGAGAGTTAACTCTTGAAGAGAGATGAGAGAGAAGAAGTTAACTTTAACCTCACAGTGGTGTGCTTCAAGAGAATGGAGAGCATCAACATTTGATGTAGCTAACTCTCCATTTGCAGCACACAAGTAGCTAGCTACAACTCTTTCTCCTCCCACACACCCCACCCACTATCATATAATATGTTACCAAATTACGGTAATCAATCACGATTTAAATAATTTATTAATTTAATAAAGTTCGATAATAATTAATTTTCAAAATAACTTTTTTTACTCAAAAAAAATAATTTTTTTTTAAAAATAATTTTATAATATAATATAATTTTGATGTCGACTTATTTTATGTGATATTTACAAATATCGAACTTATAACGATCTTTTACGAAAACATAGTAAAATAATGAGTGAAAAATGAAAAGATGTGATAAAATAATACAATCGGGTCCACTAAAACTGAGGTGGAGAGTTAATTAGGAGAGTGATAGCATTGTGAGGGTGAAGTAAGGTATTGACTCTCCAATGAGAGAGATTGTGCTGGAGAGCTAGTGCTTTATGGAGAGTGCGCTTCAGCGTTGTACATGGTCTAATGGGGTAAGTACTAACACTCTCTCACCTTTTTCGACACTCTAAACCCGTTATTAACCCAAACCGTATTACTTACATGATAAAAAATCTTTAAATTAATGTGGTATGTAGTAGTTTTGTCCTTTGGTTGAATGTAGACCTTTAGAGTCTTGAAATTAGCCGGAGATCCATCAACAGCTGGCACCTCATTATTATTATTATCTGGTTTAGTTGTTGTTCCATCTTGATGACTTTTTTGCCAAGTTGTTTGTCGTTTTGTCGTTTTTGTTCCTCATCTTCTAGTTTACGCTGATCATGTTGTTGGGGACGAGAACCACAATGGTGATGGTACAGATCACGAGCCTGGTTGAATCTCTTAATAAGCTCGTAAAATTTATCCATCTTCTCATCATCAACCTCCTCATCATCATCATCATCATCTGCTGCTAATCTGTTCTTGTTGTGTTATCACTCATCATAATCATCTCCTCCTCCGCCTCCTCCTTTGGACTTAATTTCATCTTCCTGATTAGATATGAATTTTTTGGGAAAAATATATGAATTATTTTGGGTAATTTCTGGGTTAAATTTTTAGGATTTGGGGAAGATGATATCAAAGAGAAGAGAGAGGGGAAGGAGTTAACTTGATGTTAACAATTGGATGGAAAATTGGGGTGAGTACCCGATTTTTACAAAAAAAGTTAACGGTACCCATTTTCACCCATCACCCAAAGTTCAGTACCCAATTTAGCACTTAACTCCAACAATCAAAGCACGTGCTTCTCAAGTCACCTATCCTAACTTGACCAATCCAACTACAACCACCTACTAGCAGCAGCTATTGCCAACAAGCAACAACTATACAATCACATACAAAGGTCTTGTATGAACAACAACGAACCATGCAACATAGGATACCCGTGACATAAGCAACTCCAAATAATGATCCAATTATTCATGTATGTGCTACTACTACTGCGAAAGTACATACACCCTAGACCATCCTTTATTCTACGTCGATCAACACTAGCATACAACAAATGCCAAAACTCCCTGCAGAAGTAATACACCACAGTGCCACTAGATTTCAAAAAACTAGATCCCAACTTCTTGTACAAAGAAGTTCTCCTATTAGCTGCCTTAACAGCTAACCAAACTGCACCGTAACAAGTCCATGACTTCTAGCTTTCGTTGCTTCACGCAACACCATAGACTAATGCGATGACTCCCACATCATCTAGGATAACAATTTCAAATATTGACAACATATGACCCCAACAAGACCATACAACACCGCCAATAATGAAACACTAGCAGATAACCAAGAACCATCCCCATCTAACAACTTAACATCTATATATAGCAGATCTAAATAGATTTAAGTGTACCAAGATGATATCTAAGTGATGAACCCACATGCAAATACATGGCAAATAACGATTGTTCTAAGAACAACTTACCGGTGAGCGGATTTGTCATGTCCAAACTCTCCAAATACTGCCAAAGCCCGAATAGCCTTCGTATCATAGAAAACCCCAAGATACCTCCATCAGCTAAACAATGCATGGTGATGGATTGAGCCCCTTCCACCACGACTACCGCAGCAGTCACCATAGGTTCGCCCGGATGTGCTTTACCTCTTTGTCTATCACAATAGACAAAATCTCATCTTTATCTGTCATAGTCTAAAACTATTCCACCCAAATAATCTCGCCGATCTTCGTTGTCTTCAACAAGCCATCGAGTTGCCCACGATCTTTACAATCAATCGCTCTGATGTCAATAGTTGTGCGGAAGCGTGTATGCGCTAAGATAATCGATGACAAACACAACAATAAAGAACACAAAAATTTAACGAGGTTCATTATCAATGTGATAGCTACGTCCTCCAGGGTCAGGAATCAACAATTTCACATAGGGAGTGTACACATACAAAAGATGATCTGTGTTCTCAAGATCTGCTCTTCTTGAGAACCCGGGTTGGCTCTCCCTAATTCTCTCCCATGAGCAATTAGACTAAGGTAGGAGAGGTTTATATATTAACTCCCCTAATACAAAGACCTAATTAACTAATTGATTAATTAATGAAAAAACCAATTAACATGCCAAAGAAAACAGCCGACCAATTTCTACGCACAAAGCCGCAATACGGAAAGTCCATCGCGAAAAACGCGTAAAGCCCGCAAGCAGCCACCGCGGGCCACGCCGTGCTCCAACGCGGACCGCGCCGGGTCCTCCGCATCCCGCGCCGTCCTTTTGACGGACCGCCAAAATTACTGGATCCACAACGACACAACACCTATACAAAGCGCCGCGCTCCACGCCTGCATCCATCTCGGGTCGCCATAAGTTCCTGCCTTGTTTTGGTCGACTTCCATGGTGGCTCTCCGACCACCCAATGACAAGCTCCAACTTGCCCACTTCCGCGTGCTCATCTCCCTTGTACCATTTCGTTGGCGAAACTCAGTGCTCAAGGCACATTTCCCAACAACACCCAATCTCATTGCACCCTATTATAAAAACAATATATATATCTCTTGTTGGCTCACTCTAACTCATGACATTTAAAGCCGTTTATCAATGGCATTCTTATGATCCATAAATTTTTTCGCCCAAAATATATCAAGACTGATATTTATTCCGTAAAGAATTAAAAAATAAAAATAATGATATGTCGTTGAGATATGTACAATTAAATATTTAGCTTTTAAGAAATATCGTAAAGAAAAGAAAACTTAAGCAAATAAAAATAATGATATGTCTATTGGACATGCAATGGAAAAGCAGGAGTGCCCAAGAAAATCTGGGGTGCAGCGACGGGGCATGCATTCAAAGAAAAGCCAAGGTAAATGCCATGGAAATGTTTTTCTTCTATTAATAATTTAATACTTCTCACGTGTGATTTCATTGCACTCCCTCCATGGCATACTGATTAATATAGCCTTATATAAAATTTATATTCTTCCCCTTTTTTCCCCATCCAATTTCATGGCACCCATTTTAATTATGAAGGTTTATTAATGGCACTCTCCAAACACTATTTTTCTCAATTTGTTGACCCACCTATTTTTCTCTTTCCTCGAACTCCAATATTCTAAATTTATAATAATTAAATTTGATAATTATCCATACACTATAATTAATTAATAATTTCAATTAGAGTATCATTTGTCATGTATTAAAATTAACCTCAATTACATATACTCCGTATATTTTTTTAGGAATACTTCAATTATATTACAAAATTGAAAAATACACATATTAAAATAGCAAGAGACATAAATAAGAAATACTAAATTTTACAATAGAGGAATCAAATAAGGTCTTTAACGACTATCGACTCTTACTTTCTCCCAAATGTGCTGGATCAAGTCATTTTTAAGAGCAAGATGAGTTTCTCTTTTGCGAAGCTGTGATCTCTTGTTCATATACGCAGATAGACTTGAAATTTGAGTTGAAATTGGTAAACTTTCATCACCATTTTCTTCTTTTGTCCCATTACCCATGTCCGTTCTTCCCACAAAATGTACTGGAGTAAACTCGGTAGTATCAGAATAATTTTGATACGTGTCACGTTCATCTTCCACAATCATATTGTGCATTATGATACAAGCTTTCATGATTTTTTTTTTTTTCAAAAAACAGTTATCCCATATTAGATAAGGGCGGTGAATAAAGGCAAATCGAGATTGTAATACCTCAAATGCACGCTCAACATACAAGCCTCTTGATGTCGAGCAAACTTCTTGTGTATCTCGATTTGTGGTTCGTTAATTGATTTAGCAAATTCAACCCACGAGTGATATATAGCATCAGTAAAATAATACCCCAACGGCTCTACACAAGTCACATATCGTGAGATCAAATGAGCCTAACATTAACATTCAGATCAGAGTATTTCAACACAAAACACGATAAATTTGAAATTTCACACGTGTTTTGAACTAACTATCGAGACAACCTTACACCTTTCACGAACCTCTCACCAAGTCACCATCCTTTGCCTCTTTTAGTGGAAATAGAGCTGGCAAATGGTCGTGTTCGTGTCCGTGTCAAAAGATAAACGTGTTGTAAAATCATTGACACTAACCCGACCCGATTATTAGACGTGTCGATAGCCCTTGACACTAAATCGACCTGTTTATTAAACGTGTAACACGTTAACAACCCGCCTAACCCGCTTAAGTGAAAGGTTCGTAAATATAATATTTTATTAAATAAAGTATAATTGTGGCTATTGTGTCTATATAACTCTTCATTTATAATAAAGACTAGTTTAAAATTGAGTAATTTTGCACAGTTACATTATTTGAGTTTTGATTTGGGCTCTACACTGATTAAAAAGTCAAGGAGGTCATACGAGTTAACATGACTAGCATATCAGATATAAATAAACGGGTAAATTCGTGTTTGTTTCGTATCAACACTAATCAAACCCATTTAGTTAATCGTGTTAGGTCAGAAACTCTCAACACTAACCCGCTTCTTTCGTGTGCGGTTCGTGTCTTATTGTCGTGTCGTGTCAGCTTTTGCCTAGGTGGAAACTAGAGAGTTTTGAACTTCTTCCTTTCGAATTATAAAGAAAGAAGCAGAGTAGAGAAGGAGAAGAAGTGTGTGTGTGTGTTTTTCTGCACCAAATTCATTTCGAATTATAGTGAAGAACCCCAAATCTTCTCCAAAATCCCACGGTAAAACAGTGAGAAAGAAGACAAGAAGTGGGTGTTTTTTTTGCTGGTTCAATTCGATTGAAAAAAAATGGGGGACATGATATTCAAGCAGCAGACAAGTTTATTTACAGTGTCGCCCCATAAAGTATCAATTTGTATACTGATACAAATCTATGCAACTCCTGGTCCTTACTTTCTCCCTGAGTTCTTCTCTTCTGTTTCCCACCACAATTCCTTCGCCTTGTTCTTGATGTCTTTGATTAAGGTACCCTCTCTTTCATTTTCTGGGTTTTTGTTTTTGTTTTTGTTGGTTGTTTAAAATTGTCTGCCCGTCTTGTATTGTCAAGTGCGATTCTCGACGCAATTTTCATTGTGGGTCATTCGGGGCATAACCCCTTTTTATGTTTTCGAGTTTCGTACTTTGAGGCACTGGGGTAATGTTGTTGTTTTTTTGTTTACGAATAATAGGGGATTGTTATTCGAACTTGAGACCTAATGTACATATTATGTTGATTTTCAACCTCTACGCTGAGGTGCTACTGTTTGTGTTGTGGTGAGTGTTTGTTTGAAGAGGAAGGAAATGATTGTTGTTGCTTGTGAGGTTATCAGTGTATGGGTTATGTTGCGCGTTAAGGGGATGATTGGTTGACACTTGACAGGGTGTAATGTAATCACCATTAACACGCATTTAGCACAAATGAAGTGAGAAAATTAGGAGTGTGACGGGGATGGTGTCATGGCGATTGTTTGTGTGAAATTTATGCAATTGCCATTCATTTTCTAAGACTGCAAAATATGACCTTGTTTCTGCTACAAGCTCGAAGCTTTGTGGCCATATGTTTATTTAGAACAATAATTTGAATTGGGGTGTTGGTGATATCTTTTCTACGAGTTAGTTTGATTCACCTATCTTTTCTGTGACTTCAGGTCGTCATAAGTTGGTTAGGGAATGTTTAATAACAATACCGTCTTAGTTTGTAGTTTCTAGTATGTTCAGATGGCAAACACCATGGGAGTACCTGTTGGGCATGCCTAGGGGGAGACTTCTTTTTATATGTTTGAAAGATGAACCTAGGCTACATAATGTGCATTCAATGATATTCTTCATGTACGCTAATAGCATCAGGCAAAGTTTCTGATGCAGAATGGTATTGTGTGGGGAATGAAGAGACCCTATACTTAACTACCGATAGAGTAGGTGTATCATTCCTCTCTTTTTGTCGTAGAAGTGGTAATCAGATGTGGAGAAACAGCCTCATATTAATTGGCCCTTCTATTATAGAGATTTATGGATACTAAGAAAACAGACTAAGGTTTACATTTTGTTGGATAAAATAGGGATAGAGCTGGTCATTAATGAAAAAGTGTCTAAAGATAAGCCGGGAACTAGGCACCTATTCTTTAAGAGAAAAGAAGTGAAACTGAGGGCTGGAAAGTGTGAAAGGAGGAAATACTTGCTCGTACGATTTGCTGAAGAAGTTCTCTTCTAACAGAGATTGAGTTGATTAGTAGTTGACTTATTATACCTATCTAAAGTACAGGTTATAAGCTTCTTTTTAAAGCATAATTATAGTATGC
The DNA here is from genome assembly GCA_963457585.1 of Spergularia bocconei. NCBI lineage: Eukaryota > Viridiplantae > Streptophyta > Magnoliopsida > Caryophyllales > Caryophyllaceae > Spergularia > Spergularia bocconei. The sequence goes on from OY734958.1 coordinate 10,963,508, forward strand.
TGGATGTAGTATTATATCCTATGCCCTTTATGTGTTTATATCAGTTATATGTTGACTTTGTCTTTACTACATACCTGATAGTCCACTCCATATAATGTTTCCCCTTGGATTTCAAATTTATTAATCGTGTCCTTGTGTACATTTCGTAAAAGGTCCCTACGATTTGAATAGATGTACAACTTAACCGTGGTAGTCTTCATCCGTGTGCCGTTAGTATTATTCTTTATGATCTGTTCTTGTTCTCTAATTTTTGGCTCTCTTTCATGTTCTTTGAGATTTAAACTTGAGTGATAGGTGTAAGATTATTGCTTATTATGAGAGTGATTGACGTAACACTGTTGATTTCTAATTTTGGTGATACTATCTTTTATTAGTCTTATGATGAAATTCTGGAGCCAAAGCTGGACGAACTTATTCGTCAACTGAAGGAAATCGGTGGCTTGCTAGATCAGAGATTAAGTCTCAAACTATCATCCTTATTACAACCTGATGATTTGTTTAATATATTCAGTGAATTTCAAGGTACACTGTAAACTTATTATTCTATCGTTTTGTTCAAATCAATTCTGAAAGCAAATCTACCCCCCCCCCCCTTCCACAGTCGCTGGGTTTTCTTATCGTAATCCATCCTGTCAAACCATATGAATTGGTGGGAAACTTTGTTAACCTAATTTATGTCTTTTTAGGCATTCTTGGAGGCCCTGACTCCGGTGTTTTGGAGGATGATCAGATTAGTCTGGATTCCAGCAGCAACCTTGGAATCTTCCTGCGTCGATGCATATTGGCCTTCAGCGTGCTGTCGTTTGAGGTACTGACTAAACAGAAATGTTACTTGCCCTATGAAGCCAAAGTTATGGCGTAGAAGTGTCGTATTATATCTACTAGCTGTCTTTTGTTTTTACCTCCATATGGTTTTGTCAGTCTATGATTATTTAAGTTTCATGCTGTGAAGTTATAAATCCGGATGACCTGGAGAAGTGTAATCCAGCAGAATGGCCATTTGAAAAGAGCGGCTGTGGTGCACCACGGCGCCAAGCGTTCTATTTTATTACTTTTTGGCACACTAATGCGCCTAACTATGCAATTTGTATCCCTTTCCTTTTCGCTCTTTAATTTTACCTTACTCCTTTGGTCTGTATATCAAATTTTTGCCTCTTAATTTGTTAACCTCCTTAAATGGCACACAAGGTTATTCTAATAGAAAAATCCACGTACAACAAAAGGTCTACCCTTTTAGAAAATAATTTAGTGGTGCGATTGGAGATCTAGTTCATGTCTTCATTCTTTTTAAGAATCTTCCTATGTGGCTGTGATCCCGAATGACAATTTTGCCTATAATCATTATGTGGGTAGTCTACCAATGTTTGTTGGTGATGCTTTCATTCTATACCTTATTGTGCTATCTATCAATAAGTATAGGATTTGGTGATTTTGGGATATATATGTGTGTAAAAGATGTTCGATTAAGTGACTATTCTTTTTGTCTTTTGTAATCTGTTTACTGATGCAGGGAGTTTGCCATTTGCTATCAGATATAGAGTCATATGGTAAAAAATTATTTTCTAGTTCCCCGTCATTTGATTTGACTCGTCTGGATGGTTGTAACGATGAATCTGGGGGATTATTGGAATATGAGAACATGGATCTGGACAATGTTTCCTGCCAAGATGTTACTGAGGAAGTTCAATCGAGAGAAAGAGGTGGTAAAGGAGTTCCATTCCATTTGCATGTGCCTAGAGTGCTGGATGAGCTGGCCAAAGGTATATGTGTTTTGATTTGAATGTTTGAAGTGTGCTCTTCTTTGGCCGGTTTGTATACGTACATCAGGTTGTTACAAGTTTAGTTTTGATTGGATTTGATGGAAAACCTTCTATAATCTTTTGTTGCTGACGGCTTTCTCTTTTATCTTGACATCTGATCATTTATCTTGAAACCTCCTTAAACCTTTGGCAAGAAAGTCTTATAGGAGTGTCTCACTTTGTATTATTAGAGAATCGATAAAATTTAAGTCTTAGCAAGCTCCAACTTAAGTTTGGCTCTTCTGAAAGCATCCTCTCCCACCCTTATGAAATTTGGAAAACTAAACTTCCCCTTGTATGCTCCACAGAATGATATAGGCCTTGTACGGGAAATAAACTGGATTTACCCCAATACAGCAAGCATAACACATTATTTTAACAAATTTCTGTATTTGGCACTGACCAAACCCAGAAACTGAGATGAAGTCCATCAGTAAATTATGTCATACCTCACTAATGCCAATCAACTAGAGCCACTTTGTATAAGCTGTCTCATGGTACAAACTAGATAACACCCTGATTCACAACGTTTCCTATATTCAGTTACACATCTGGGCTCAAAAAACATAGTTTGAAACCATATAACAAAACCTATGTGAGCTCTCCGTGAGAACTGACCGTACCCCCAAATGCCGCTGGAAGCTATATGGAAAGTTTGCAACCATTGGCCTTCTTTGACAGAGGTCAATAACGGTAACGGAACTGCAAGAGGTGGGGTGGAACGAGACTAAAGGGTATCAGCATGTTCACCTCCCTTATGCAAGTACCATCACAATATGTTTTTTAAGATAACTTAGCCTTATTTTCAGACAGGACATTAGTGATGCTATTCAGTTGCTTTTTCTGAGCGACACTAATGTGCTGCTTTCGTTCCAAATTACTTGGTGAATACACAGTTCAGGGTGCTACTTTCTGTAAGTTGAGAATCTTCTATGTCAGTAACATCCACGAATCAACCACTCCAGAATTCTGACGGAATCTTGGGCCTTCAATTTCTCGAGGGAATATTCTCGTGTCATCTAAATGCTGAAGTCACGTTGTTTAAACAAACTCACATGGCTCCACATATGCTCTTCAGAGGGTCTTCCTGGTGTTTACTTTGTATTTATGCTTGTGAATTTTACACCCTTACTTCTTTTAGAGTACCCATAATTTCAAGGAAAAGAGCATTATCCCAGAAAAGCAGCTAACTTCCACATTTGAGGATTTCATTAGTTGGTGTCAAGTCTTACATGTGACCCACGTCCTTTTCTAGTTGTATATTGAGTTGTGATGAACTTTAGAAAATTGATTGTTAGTTTTTACTTGTTATTTTGGAATAAATTGTTATGTTTAGCTGATACTGAAGAAATAATGATGACGTGCACTTTAAAGCAGTAGTGAATTTGTAAAGGATGCTGTTCTAACTTGTAACTGCAGGTGTAGAGGTTCCAGCAGCCGTAAAGTGTGGTACTAAAGCTCGAGAAATGAAAACTGTGCATCGTGAATTTGATGAGTCAGAAACACCCGATACTAATCCTAGCATATTCTTGCGTGCAAATTGGCAAATTCATGGATACTTGCTAGAGCAAGCTGATGAGATTGAAAAGTATGCATATTGATGTGTTGCGGATATCCTCATGTTGTTGGTTATTGCTAGAATCCTGATAGATCCTAAATATGCTTCTTTCAGGTGTGGAAGTTCGTTTTCTCTAAATTTTCTTGACTCCAAACTAAACCAACTGCAGAAATTAGCACCAGAACTGCATCGTGTAAGTAATCCCCTGAAAATATCTTTTCTGCTGAAATTTGAAGGTGATGGTACCTCTTCGGAAAGCTTTCTTAATGAATGAGGTGTGTTTTTGACAAGAATTACACCTTGCTAAAAGCTTTTTCTTCCCTAATGCAGGTTCATTTTTTGCGGTACTTGAATATGCTGTATCATGACGATTATTCCGGTGCTTTGGACAATCTCCATCGGTATTTTGATTACAGGTAAGCTCTCTTAGTCTTTTTCTCTTTCACTGCATGTTCTCTTTTATTTGTGTATACATGTGTCTGCATTGGTGGAACATTGGTCAATATAGTCAGTCTTTAAGGTGCTTTGTGCTCATTCGATGATTAGTGTATTAATTCGAGGATTGCTTATCGAGGGCTTATTCTTATCTTCTGAACCTATAAAGTGATCCTTGAATAGGTCCAACCATAGCTCGTCTGAGTACTCTACATGTGGTAAAGGTTTATGTTTGTAGCACATTACTTATAACTTAAACCAGTTAGTAATTGATCGGCAAGGATTCTATGACCGTGCAAAATCGGGTTTTAAATTTTTCTGTAACTGTATTTTGTTCTTTGCATACCTTTTCTTTTTGGCCACCCGACATTGTTGAATCTATTCCCAAGAGGTTGTTCCTCTTCTGTGTGTTTGGCTGTTCTTTTACTTGGATGTATCATTTCAGTTGACCTACGTCATGTTTCGGAATTCTCTTTTACTTCCCACCTTGATCTATCTTCCCCCCACATGATTTGCCCATTTCACATCTTTGATTTGTCGGCATCTCACCATGGTCACTCGAAAAGGAGACCATATCCGACCACTCTATCAAGTTTGGACCTCCACTCCTACCACGTGTCGCCACGAAGTCAAACATCCACCTTGCTCTGACAGATAATTCGATACCTCCTCTCCACTTCCAGATTTTGGACCTTCCCCCATTTTTATCCCATAATTGCTAGTTTCAGAGTCATCGTAGCTCACCACCGCCATTACTCCTTATGAAGCTCTATCTAGAAAAGAAAAATGATTTGAAGAGAAAAGGACAGAGTAACAACTCAAATCTATCGTTTAGCTCTCTAGTTGCCCGTCAAACTTCAAAAAGCAGAACCTCAGAGGCTGAATATTGATCACCAAATCACTAAGGCAATGAAGCTCATTGTCGGAAAATGATGACTTTCTGTGGTGGGGTTATTGGACTTTTCGTGATAGGGCGAGTTCTTGTGTCTGAAGTGACCCCTCCGTTACTGCTGGCGGAAAACATAATTTATTTTCTTGGCATTGGGATTTAAACTATAATGACTAAACTAAATTTCTCCAACTTTCTGCACTTCTTTTTCATGATAGGGAAGATGGTCCTTTCTTTTCGGCTAAGGATCACTTAGAAATAGCCTCAATTTCAGGGTTATGTATGTCTGGCACCCATTTGCCTTGATTGGCGTGACAGCCTGTCGGATGGCATCGGGGTTGTGAATCAAACCTGAAATGAGTTCTAATTTGTAAGAATATTGAACGTTGCCTTCCATTTTCTCTTACTAGAGAGCTGACATGAAATAAATGGCGCTGAAGTGCAGGGATGGAGGGGTCTGATCTTTGTTCATCCTCCTTTGAGGGCAACAGCTTTGGGAATTACGAAATCGCGTTGTTATGCTTGGGCATGTTGCATGTGCACTTTGGCCACCCTAAGTTAGCGCTAGAGGTGAATTCTCTAAGGACATGTGCCGAAATACATTTTGTTTGTTTGGACTTTTTTTTTTTTTTTTTTATTTGCTCCTAATATCTCGTTTGCATTTTGCTAATGCCAGGTTTTAACTGAAGCAGTGCATATTTCACAGCAGGCACGGTGGCATTTCTTTTCTTCTAAGCTGTAAAATGCATGTCATCTGTTCATGTGCATAAGTTGTTCTTTGTGCTTATATCTCAGCCAAGAAGGCTGCTTTATGATGCCTTTCACTAAACTCTACGAGTAGTGGATATCTAAATGCTTTATGTCGAGTAGGTTATGAGTTGTTGCTCACTGGAAGCTACTTTTGTCTTATTATAATTTATTTCTTTGATAAACATTTTTGTATCCCTGCTCTATCAATCTCATCTTTACTTCCGTATGACTAAGTTCAATGTTGGTTTCATGCAGCAAAACAATGACACTTGTCTCGCACATACTTTGACAGTCATATGCAACTTGTTGTCGCAATTCGGTGTAGCAAGTGCAACAAGGATACTTGGATCATCATACTCACCTATGACAAGCACGGAGTCCTCGTTAAACACCCATCAAGAGTTATATGTGCTCTTGAGAAGAGCCATAACTAGATCAGAAACTCTAAAGCTGACACCATTGGCGTCTTCCAACCATCTCGCAATGGCTAAATTTGACCTAATGGTAAGGTTGTAGATGTTGTTAGTTATGTTATAAGATTTGTTCAGTTTAGTACTTCATCTATTAGAGAGCTACAACCGAATCCAATCATTCTAGAATTTTTTAGTGTGGTTTTTGATTTTTCATGGAGAAAAAGTACACACACTATGGAAGTGTTGCCTCTACAACAAAAAAAACATATTAATGACGAGGAGCGCATTTTTGCTAAGCTACTAATACTTGTATTTGCTCGATAAAGCTCCCGACCACAGCATCCTTGATGGGGCTTCCTTGTTTCACCTCTCCAGAGTCAAGCACAAAGAGTGGCCTTCGCACTTTTGATTCTTGTTGAATTAGCCAATGTTAATAGCAGAATTTGAGTACTACAAAGGTTGTCTTGTGCAAAAACTAGGCCTAAGTTATGCCTTTCACCTCTATTGAAATAGCATAAAAAATAGAAATGAGCTGAATTATCCTGATGAGAAATTGAAATACTAGGTTAGAACTTAGAACTGACAGAAGGGCAAATAATAAAGAAAATTAACCTACAGTGAGTTGGCCTCTATGAAGAACTCACCTTGCCTCTGTTTAAGTATCTTTAAGTGTTAGTGTTTGATTCTATTAAGTTGAAGATGTAGGCAAATAAACCAAAGAACCTCTTACCCTAGACTTTTAGATGCTAGAAGGCCATGCAAATAAGTTGCAATGACACTAATTCTGGTTTCTGTTTTTAACAAGCAAAGCAGTTATCATTACCATGGAACACCATGTTTTTTCATTCCGACAAGTTTAGTCAATTTAGGCAGTCAAGTTAGATCCTCGAAAGAACTTTTTATTTTTCAGGTATAAAAACTTGTACAAACCTAGTCATATTCTCTGCCCCAATAAGGTGTATATTTCAAGTGCTTTCTACCATTGCCAGTGGCTGCTCTGCCTCATCTTTAGCCTTGTAGCATGTCCTTTGGAGATGAGGACTCAGGGGGTAAAACTCAGTATTCTTGAGAAGTGGAGCTTGATTACGAATTAAGATTCAAGAAGAGAAGATATAAGGCTAGTGCCTCACGTAGTCATGTGTACTACGAAAGAAGGGATGGGGGGGGGGGGCTATGGGGTATTGCTGTATTAGTGTATTGGACTAGACGCTAGATAATATGTGATTGAATACTGATTGTGAGACCTATACTCTTACGATGAGTTATGTTTCATGTCCCGTACTTATAGGATTTCGTTGTAGTTTTCCTAGTTTTTCAAGATAACTTAAAATGTTTTGAGACTTGCTAAGATTTTCACCTCAAAAGTCTGGTTATTATAGTTTTCTTGTGAGTCGTTACTGCCTTGCTTCTATATCTCTACATTTCTTTTGTATGTCTCCTTCTTCTCGATAAACAATGGCTAGTAGGGTTTCTACTTTACAAGAGGGAATCTCAATATAAGGAGAAAAGAATAATTCAGCTGTACAAATGCCTTTTCAGAAGTTTGCATGCCTAAATGTCTCCTTGTTATCAATAGAGTCACATTGTGATACAATTTGAATAGAAGTTCTTAGTTAATTACAGATGGGTCATTGTTTTCTCTAGCTTCTCCTGGGTCTTGCAGCAGCAGCAGCAACAACAAAAACTTCACACCAATTTATATTAGTATTCATGTTAGGCCACCCCAAACCATCATGGGCTATGGCTTTTTGTTGCTGTTGGTTTTTGTGGTTCTTGGTATCAGTTGTTGATTGTCAATATGAGTAACTTTAAGCCTAGCCCATCGCTTTCCTGTAGAATACTTATTCACATGATGTGAAAATTGGAACTTCATTTGTTTTACCATTCAATCGAAGCTTTTAATATTCTTCAAATGTATATTGTTTTCTGTAAATTTACCTAGATGCTATTTTTGGTGATGAATATGCAGCATGTTCAAAGACCTATGCTGTGCTTTGGACCTAAAGCTTCTGTTAACCTTAAAACACGCCCTCCTGATGTCATACAGGTATCACAGTACATTTTAATAGCATTGGTGTTTGATGCTTCAATTTTTCTCATTGCTCCTGCTATTTTCTGTAGGAACTGAGATTAAGTTCTCATGTAATAAGTAATATTGGCAATGAAGGCTCTGATATACCCCGTGATGGCATTTTTGCTAGTTCTTGGCTAAAGAATTCCCTGAAAAATATGAGTTCTCTAATTACAGATCCAGAAAGATCTAGAAATAATACTTTCGAGTTTTGTGCTCAAGCAAGCTCAATTCCTAGACCTGTACTTCAGTCCTTTGGTTCTTCATTCTTAGTCCGTGCCACAGCTTGGGAAATGTATGGCAGGTGAGTATTCACGATGTCTTGTTCTTCCATTTCTCGAAATTTTGGGATTCTTATTTACAATTATGTGCGTCCTAACTGTTTGATTTTGTGCTTGATGATTTCTGAACTCATCTAGTTGTTTTTAGGGGCTGGTGATTTGATAACAATTCGCAGCTTTCAGCATCTTTTATGCAGGAACATTTCACAAACTTTCCGAAACTTTTATGCATTTCTATTTACGTCAGTTAACATGAGATTTCCTATTGTTTTCAGGCTTTTGCAACTGTAATATTTTGAGTTTAGTTCCAAAATTGGTTTTTAATCTAATTGTTTGACAATCTATTCTATCAGCACCCCGCTTGCAAGGATAAATGCGCTAGTGTATGCTTCCTGTTCTGCTGATGCTTCGAGGTAAATTTTATTTCATGTGTTTTTATAAGAAGTTATGCCGAGCTGTACATGAACATGGAACCTAAGCTTGCTTTTCCGTATGTTGTCCTCGTGTACGCATCAGTTTGGATAATCTTGCGTTAGCATGTGTGAAGCTTGTTCAACATCTTGCAGCATTTAAGGGCTATAAGGGTGAGTATACAAGTAGTGATTTAAATACCACTTAAGCTTATATCTTATCATGGGTGGTCATCTATTTCTTTACCATTGTAATTTGATATTTATTATCAAAACAACTAAACAAACAGTATCCTTACTATTGTAAGTGTTTTCTTCAGATGCGTTTGTAGCATTTAGAATAGTAGAGGAAAAGTTCAATGTGATATCAAAATCAAGAATCTCACTTCTGAAGCTTCAGCTTCTCCATGAGCATGCCTTGCATAGGTGAGATTATTAAGATCAAGTGGCTTGTGCTATTGTGGCTAAATGTGTAAATGCAAATTCCAGAAATCTGAAATGCGGCTTTTTGAGATGCTGGTTTCGATGACTGTTCCTAACAACTCAACTTTTTTTACAGAGGACACTTAAAGCTTGCGCAACAAGTGTGTGATGAGCTTGGTGCTTTGGCTTCCTCTGTGACTGGTGTTGATGCAGATATAAAGACTGAAGCAAGCCTTCGTCAAGCTCGGACATTACTGGCTGCAAACCAATTCAGCGAGGTCTTTCTCCTTCCAGTTGTGGAGGCTTTTACATCTGTTTTTGAAAATGCAATGATAAGGAGTCTTGCTGTATCATTGTTGCCAAATGAGTTGCTTGTCACTACCATCGTTTATGTTTGTCATGTTAGCAAGCGTAAACACCCATGTGCTGGTTCAGCACTTAATTGTGGAATAGTATTAGGTAGTGACACCCAACATTCACGAAGAAAGATAATGGACCCCTCACAGGCACACAATACATAAAAATATCCCCTAGGAATCGACTTGGCTGACACTGTTAATTGTTGCTGTTAAAATTTGCGGCATGGAAAAGTAATATGTTTATAATATCGATTTAAAGAAAGTAGAAGTCCAGATATCAGTGAGACTATGGTTGCTGTTTGTTCATACTAAGCACAGATGTTGATTTGCTTCTACAAATTTCCTTTGAGCAGACATTTCATGGATAGAGGTCCTAGTAGTTTCCTCTAATAATTTTTTATGGGTATTATATTCTCCTACAAAGAAAACCTCGTCCAAGTACGACCGAAGATTTGGCTTTATGTATCATAATGATCTATGTCAACCATAAAGGGTGAAAATTTCCCCGTCACCAGTATGGACTGTTTTATTTAGCTTATCTTTTGGGGCATTTCCTTTTATAATTTCATTATCTACTAGCCGAAAGTAATTGTGTGATACTGTAGCAGTCGAGTGGTTTTATATATGCATCCTTTTACGGCTGAGCTTAAACGTTGTGCTTATTTCAGGCAGCACAGGTTGCCAACTCCCTCTTCTGCACATGCTACAAATTCAACCTGCAGGTGGAAAATGCATCAGTTCTCCTATTTCTGGCTGAAGTTCACAAGGTATTAGATTGCACGTCATAGTCTTTACTGTGCTTCTGTGAATTCTCGTCATAAGGGGCCTCAAGTATTCCTGTTTATGTGATTTTCTGGTCTGGTTTCTTTGTCGTAATGCTGGTTGCATTTTTGCAATCGATACTGCAATCCTTTCTTCCTCAACATAATAAAATGAACAAACACAGATGATTAAGACATCCTCCTTTTTTCTTTCTTCCTTTTTCAGAAAGCGGGGAACGCTGCTCTAGGCCTCCCATATGCACTGGCCAGCATATTGTTCTGCCAGTCATTTAACTTGGACCTTCTAAAAGCATCTGCAACCCTCACATTGGCTGAGTTGTGGCTTATGTTTGGACCAAATGAAGCACAAAGAGCACTGTCCCTTCTTCATGGAGTTTTCCCGATGATTCTTGGACATGGGGGTTTGGAACTCCGAGCACGAGCACACATTACTGAGGCAAAATGTCTCCTTTCTGATCCAAGTTATTCAGGTATTAGACAACTCTCCTGCACTCACAACCAAACGTTTTTTTCTTATAACATTCCATTATTGCCTTCTCAACTGCTTTGTTGTTGTGGATGCGCATGTGTGAACATCATTCACAAGTGAAGAATTAAGCTTAATAATAATCCAATTGACGTGATGTCAAACGAGGCAGTTTTCATTAGAATGCATGCATTGATCTTGCAGTAATGTTAAGTAGCTGTTAACTTCTTCTTTTTCTTATGAAAAGGAATCCTTCCTTCATCAATGCTGGTTAGTATTAATGTAGTTTTAACTATGTTTGTAGTTTGTCAATGCTGATTGGTTTTGATGATGCTTCAGTGATCCTACTGATTTGTTTCAACAATGTCTCTGGACCAGCAAGAACTAAAAGCTTTTTCTTGTTATTTACTGTGTTGTTGCTAATTGCTAAACTTATTGCGGTTTCCAGTTTGCCAAGAACCAAGAGCTGTGCTTGATACTTTGAAAGAAGCATGTGACGAGCTTGAACTTTTGGAGGTGAGTTCCCTTGCAGTTGCTTCCATTCTCATTCTTATTTATTCAATTCATCAGGCATAAAGTTGTCGTGATTGTATTGCAGTCATGCATTTGACAACGGCTTATATTTTGCACCACTTGTTCCTCTGATCTTCAGTTCTCGTCCATGCTGTATACACACCCAGCAGTTTTTTGATATCTTAATGCTTTCTTGTTTTACGTTCGTCTATGATATCGTTTTACTTATTAGTGCACTAAGCATCATCAAGACTTACAGCATTGCTTCCCCTCCCAAAAAAAAAGGAAAAAAAGAAAGAAAAAGAGTTCATTGCATTGCTGTTTTTGTTATCACTTTTTCTATGCCAACTAAAAACTAAACGCTTGTATCATGTCTGGGTACAAAATATATCGTCATTTGCAGTATCACGAGTTAGCTGCAGAGGGATTTTATTTGATGGCTATGGTGTACAATAAGATTGGAAAGGTCGAAGAGAGGGAGACTGCATCGGCCTCCTTCAAGAAGCATGTTACTGCTCTGAAGAACCCTCATGGTTCGGAAGTTTTACCGTTCATATAGACAGAAGAAGCAGAGAGAACTCGACTCAAAACCAATTTCAGACTTCCAAGATATGTGCCCGCATTGCTCGTAAGCCTGCTGTTTTTCCAGTTGCTAGTTGTAGAATCAAGGATGTGGTAAAAATACTGGAAATATCATGTAATGTCACTGTAACTGCAAGTAACTGTAACTGTATATTGTTCAAAGACCTCTCGTTATTGTCTTTCTGATGTCAATGGATTATGCCTATGACTCTTATGAGCTATGGTTGTGTACTTGTGTTGCACTGATAACCAATGTCACTGTATATTGTTCAAACTTCGAAGGCCTATATTCTTGTATGTTTGATGTTGATGAGATGTTGACCTATGCCTATGGTTGTGTTGCATTAAGAGCACAAAGATGTAATTTTTTTTTTGCTACGTTAAGATAAATAAAGGTAAAATGATTTTTCATCCTTTTTGGTAAGAGAAGTAAGAGGATGCAACTTCATATTAACCTTTCACAAGTTTTCGTAAAACGGTTCTTTCACGAGTAAAGGCGGGCTAATAAAAAAAAAAGTTCTCTGTGTAGTTCTTCCGAAATTTGGTATCTAGTATGTAAGATCTGATAGACCAATTAAGTCTTTGATCATACAAGGAGAAGGAATGAGAACAATGGCTAGCTTATCTCATTAAACGACCCATTTTTATCAATTTTTTTTTTGCAATTCAATCCATATACAAAGTATGATTTAACATTAACATACCATACCATACCATACCAGTCCAAATGACATGAAATTTCTTTCTACAACTACATTTACTGTTGTGATCCAATTTTACCACAATCGAGGTAAACTTAGAACCACAATCCAATTTCACGAGCAATATTCTCCAAACTTAGTACTACAATAGTTTCAGGCTTTCAGCACATGTGACTCTTAAACTATCACATTACACAAGCTTAGATTTTGTCTAAGGTGCATAAACGAGCATTATACATTTATACGTACTGTATATAATACCTCATATGTAGTGAAATCTTTACATCTAATTCGAAAAAAAAAAAACGTCAATTTAAACTATACTTAAAAATTCAGGAAATTGAGGATTGGAGTAATATATTAAGAGCCCATATTGTGCAACAAGTAGAAGCCAAACCATAAAGTAATACTTCTATCCATTGACCTACAAATTGCCTCCTTGCCCTCTATTTAAATGCCATTTTAGGGAGCTTCTTACTCCCATATCAAAGGCCACCCTTACCCTGTTTAGAAAGCAGGGACTTTTTTCCACTATTGAAAGTTTGAAACTCAATAGCAATGAGGCTCCCTATTTCAGCCTCTGCCTTCCTCTTCTCCTTCCTTCTACTTGTCCTCCATAAACCCGTTTTCGCAGCAAAACAGGTACAACAACAACAATAAGTCGATAACAACTCGTTATTGTCGTTTCTCAAAATAATTTAGCGTCGGCTAACATGATTCAAAATAATTTAGCGTCGGCTAACATGATTCAGACTAACTAAATACACAAAACCATATTGCAGGCATATGTTGTGTACATGGGAGCTCACTCACATGGAGGAGAAGCATCTGAATACGACTTGCAACAAGTTGAAGAATCCCATTATGATTTCTTGGGAACTTATCTAGGAAGGTACGTACCTATATTACATTATTATTACTCCTATTGTTTTTATTATTCTTAAGATTATTTACCAATATTAATAATGACTAATTATATTGACTAATCTGTTTTTTTTTTTTGTATAATTATGTGCATGGGAGCAGTCGTAGTTGTGCTAAAGATGCAATATTCTACTCGTATACAAGGCACATTAATGGCTTTGCTGCCCTTCTTGATGAAGACCATGCTACTGATATTGCAAGTGGGTTTTCTCTGTTCCTTTCAAACAACTGTATTTTCATACTCTACTTTCTATTGGTTTTATTAACAAAAACAGATCTATCCTCGTTTCTTTCGTTTCCTTTCACCGGTTAACGTTCTTTTTCTTTTTGGCGTTATTCTTTTATGTGCCAATTGAGAGACGCGTAGAAATCATATCCTATACGTACATGTCTTCATCTATGGTGAAAAATAGAATTCAATATCTCATGAAAATTACACAATTTAAGTAATTAATTGTGTGTTAAATATTTTCGTTTTCTTTTTTCATTAGGTAATGTGTCGAATATTTTGACCTATAATGTACTATCGTCTTCTCAATATTAACAAGTTTTATTTGTACAATGGGATATAGAACATCCCGATGTGATTTCAGTGTTCCCAAGCAAAGGAAGAAAACTGCACACAACTCGATCATGGGATTTCCTTGGGTTGGAGAAAAATGGAGTAGTTCATTCAAGATCACTGTGGAAGAAGGCAAGGTTCGGAGAAGATACCATCATCGCAAACCTTGATACCGGTAAGTAATACATTAATTAATTAAATTCTCGTGAAAAATTTACGGGCTCTAAAACTAGTTGCTGACTATTATTATCGTTCTAAATGTCCTTTTCATACATTTGCTCACAATATTATTCTGTTCAAACTACCAACAAGATTGAAGAATGAAGATCCCAAATCATTGGATGATTGATTATTTAGCTGTCAGTTGTCAAGTCAAGCTCATCATCTAATGACTAATAATCAAAATGCTGACTTATATCGCTACACGTACTATATGAATTCATATACTCCGTATTCAACAAAACTCACTCATTTTAGAACGAAATTTATACATATTCTGTGTTTTGTACGTTGTCTTGTTCCACACCTTGTTGTCTGTCCTTGACTCCTTGTAATAATATACCAAGTATTTTTTCCGAGATCAGACGAACTGTATCATCACTTCTTGAGGGTAAAGTACAATTGTATATTTGAGGGTTCAAATGCAAATAAGATATATAAATTCAATTCGGTATTAGATGTGCTTGATATGTTTTAATAGAGAAATAGGTAGGTTTCGCCCATAGAATATAGTGTTTTTTTGGTTTTTTTTTTCAAATAAAAAAGCGAACTTTATATTTCGCTTAGAGGATACTAAAAAGACAATACTTCACGAGTGGCATAGCAATTATAAACCCTATGTTTTGAAGTGTGACATCTTTTCTATATGTGTATACAACACCATTTAGTCCGAACTTACATCATATCCGTTTAACATTATTATGAAAACAAGTCATAAACCTTACAATGTCACATGTAGTAGGCGCGAAGTTGTGATCTTAAAAACGAGATAATGCCTACATGAGGTTAGTTGCAATAATTCATAAACTTGTTAAAGATTATTGCTAAGACTCAATCTAGATCGATCACAAATTGTCAAATTGGTGAATATTAAAATACTTTGGGAGAGATTTGTCCCTTCACTAGAAACTACCTTAGTAGTAGTAGTACTAGACTACTAGAAACAGAGAGGAGTAAAAGGGTTGACTTATATCAATTAAATTAAACATTAGGCTAAAATTAAATTAAATTTGATCTTCATTTAATTGGGGAGAGGGGCAAAGCACGTGGTGCGTCAATATTGGCGTGCAGGATTCATTTCTAATGTTCATATTTGGTACAAGTTGCAATTATTGCCTAGTGCATGACCGCCGCATTTTTGCTTAACGATGTGCTTAATGAAATCCCAAATACTACAAAATGTGACTACCCCAAAATCTGCTCATTTAGTTCAAATCTCGGTTATTTTGACCATATGTTGAATGTACAATTCTTGCTTTGATCATACAAGTTGTAATAGCCAAATGTAAACTACAAGCTAATAAATGCATTTATACATAAAACTCAGAACTTGTGTTGAATTGACCTGACCATTAGTCTTTAGATATTTTTTCGATCAAATTAAGTTTGTAATTGTTAAGATACATTTTGTTTTCACAATTAGGCGTATGGCCGGAATCAAAGAGTTTCAGTGATGAAGGTTTGGGACCAATCCCATCAAGATGGAAAGGAACTTGCCAAAATGGCCCTAAAGTTGGTAGAGTCCATTGCAATAGGTATGTTCGTATATATATCTTCGGATTTCTAGCTAGTTGGATGGTCTTGATGTATGGAAATTACATCTTGTTAAACAATTGTTCATAGATTAATAATATTCCACATGACACTTGATAAATTGTCCGTAAATAATTAAAAAGTTGAGGATTGTACTATTTCATATACATTTTGCATTGGTGTTTTCTCCTTAATTTTCTTTTAAATATCAAAATATGCAGGCATTTTTCCAATTGAGAGTTTGAGACCACATTGCTAAAACGATAACAAGTTGCCGACGTAGAATTTTTTGAGATGCGACAATTTAATTAGAACATACTATATATTTCTTTCCTAGATATTTGGAAGAGACTAAAATGACAAAAGCAACGAAAACACGCATATAACAAGCCGGCCTTGAACCTTCACAATCTCATATTTGTCATCATGTAAATAGGTTAGTACCTTACTTGTCATGCTAGTTTCAATGCAAAATTATATCGTTTGACTATCGCAGTCAAATGCACAAACTATAAATTTTAATTGGTCAGTTATTTAAACATCCAATAATGATTCATCACAAAGTTGTGATTCATGGCTTCTAGACTACGTATGGCTAGTGTTATCCGAACAAGGTAAGCATGGTCCTATAGAATTTTGTCAACATAAAGGAATAATCTATCAAGATAAAAAGACACCATTAAATCCCCTTTTTTTTTATATATATATAGGTATGAAAAAAGTTACGTCACTTTCCTACACAAGGTGTCACCTAAGTTATCGGAATTTATAACATTACGCAAGGAATAGGGTAAAGGATAGGAAACATCCTTAGTATAAAGGATTGTGTGCCCCCAACGAGCTCCCTAGTCAGCTACACGATTGGCTTCTCGATAGACATGGTTGATGCGAACAAGTAACTATAAATATTACTCGTATTTATATTTTCTTCTAAATTGATATCTTTATAGGATCGTCCATTATTGACAAAATAATGAAAATTGGATAGAGCTACTTTGAGAAAGATAATGAAGAATTGGTAGAAGAGAATTGTAGGAGAAGATTTGTAGTAGTCCATGAAAAGTGATTTTTATTCCTTTACGTGGTCTCACGAATGTAACTTTGTGGACTATATGTTGCAACAACCCAATCCTTGCATGCCAGCCAATACCAAAGCTTATTATATAAGGTGCATGCCATTTTGGTGCCTTTGGTCCATACCACTCTCTAGCTCGACTGTAGTGGTGAGGACAGATTGTTAGCATGCTACTCATTGTGGGCACGTCCAAAATTATTAGTACATACATTGTCGTCGCGAACAAGCCACCAATTGTACTATCTAAAAAGTACACAAGTCAGATTTTTATATTGTTCATTCCTAATTAATTAACAATGTAATTGTGACGTATCAACCGAACATTTCTAATTGCGTACATACATTACTTAACTAAAAGGAGAACAATTATAGCTGAATCATAACCTTGTGATCGATCCGTGACCAAAATGTCTCGTGAAAAATGTGTTTTTATAGATTTTTTTTTTTGCGGAACAAACCCTAAATGTAATTGACAATGGTGCTTAAAATTTGGTTGAAGGAAATTAATAGGAGCAAGGTATTTCAACAAAGGATACCTAGCAGCACTATCCACCAGCAACATCACCAACATCACGGTCGTCAACAGCCCACGCGACTACGATGGCCACGGGACCCACACACTCTCGACAGCGGGTGGGTCCATGGTCCGTGGAGCCAACGTATTCGGGTTTGGTAATGGCACGGCAAAGGGAGGGTCACCTCGAGCCAGGGTGGCAGCATACAAGATATGCTGGCCACCCATAAATGGCAACGAGTGCTACGACGCCGACATAGTGGCCGCCTTAGACGCGGCCATTGGTGATGGCGTCGACGTGATCTCCGCTTCGATTGGCGGAGATCCAGCTCCTTTCTTTAATGATAGTCTTTCTATTGGGTCGTTCCATGCAATTATGAAGGGCATTGCGGTGGTTTGCTCAGCGGGTAACTCTGGGCCAACTGATGGGAGTGTTTCGAATGTATCACCTTGGATGCTCACTGTTGGGGCTAGTACTATGGACCGGGATTTCACTAGTTGGGGTCTCCTTAGCAATGGCCATCACCTTAAGGTACGGTTTCGTTTCGTATTATTATTGTTTCTGGTTTTCGGTTTTCAGTATTTTTCATCGGAAAATCTATTTTCGTTATTTAGAAAGTGGTTTTGAGGTTTTATTGATGACTTTTCATTTTTCATGTGGTAAGAGTAAACACGTTTAAAGTTTATTTTACTCTTTGGGTTTATAAAAACTTGCAAGCTCACCACGAAGTTAGTAGTAGTGCGTGATATCGATCGTGTGTGGATCGTCCTACTTGACACGAGTATTTTAGAAATGATATAAGATTGGATTTGAGTATGTAAGGTAGTGTTGAAGTGTTACACCAAGCTTAGCTTGTTAAAATATGGTACATTATAATTGATTTTGTTTTTTATTAATATAATTTGAAGGGACAAAGCTTGGCGCCAAAGAAACTACCTAAACACAAGTATTACAGCTTAATGAGCTCCACTGATGCCAAGTCCAAAAATGCTACATCTGATCAAGCGTAAGAACCTTATGTCTATCAAACTTTTATGATTTAATTTAGGTGTCACAATTTGTCTATAATGTAGTATCGTCAATACGGTATGATTAGTTCTACTATAAATATCTTAACTCGCCATCTCACGTTTATCTCACGAAAATTAAACAGGAAATTGTGTCAATTGGGGAGCCTTGATCCAAAGAAAGCAAAGGGTAAGATTATAGTATGCGAAAGAGGAATAAATGCAAGAGTTGAGAAGGGTGAGGTTGTTGCATTAGCAGGTGGTGTTGGTATGATTCTTGCAAATGATAAGGCCTCTGGAAATGAAGTCATTGCTGATCCTCATCTTCTTCCTGCTTCTCACATCAATTATACCGATGGTCTTGCTATTTACGCATTCATCAAATCATCCAAGTAAGGCATCTTGTTGATCGATCATTAATTATTTACGTGTTAATAATAACGTGAAATATGTCATATCCACGATGATAGAAAAACAATTAATCATGTCGAAGTTCTAATTATAATTGTAGAATCATTAAACCCTTAGCATATGATATTCTACGAAGATCATTATGTTGAGGTGTTTTGTACTAATCGTCTAATCATTTATTTACAGACGTCCGAGGGCCTCCATCACACCTACGATAACACGATTGGGGACAACTCCAGCTCCATTTATGGCATCATTTTCTTCAAAAGGACCAAACACTATAACTCCAGAAATCCTCAAAGTTAATATCATTCAATTTTACGTACTCTTCAATTCGATTTCATGACATATATTCTCACGCTCTGTTCTTTTCATTTGTTAATATTTGGTTTTTCTTTTTTAATCAGCCGGATATTACTGCACCTGGAGTAAGTGTAATAGCAGCATATTCAGAAGCGGAAGGGCCAACAGATCAAGTGTTTGACAAACGTCGAATTCCCTTCAATGCTATTTCAGGAACCTCAATGTCATGCCCACACATGTCTGGTGTCGTTGGACTTCTAAAAACACTCTATCCTCATTGGAGCCCCGCCGCCATCAAATCCGCAATTATGACAACAGGTTAGTATCACAAATATGCTATCCACTGCACAGTGCATGGTGCACATCCATGTACTGCACACTTAGTGGGTAGCAAAACTCGTAAATTTCATTAAAGACTAGGCTAATTAAAATTTTGTTGATGTGAATTGCAGCAACCATGATAGACAATGTGGGGGAGCCAATTCTAAATGCCTCAAATGTGAAGGCCAACCCATTCAATTATGGATCCGGGCATGTCCAACCAAACAAAGCCATGGATCCGGGTTTGGTATACGACCTTACAATTAAGGACTACCTTAACTTTCTTTGTGCCCTTAATTATAATCAAACTTCTATAGCTTTGTTCACCAAACAACCCTTTACATGCTCCCATAATAAATTAAGGCTCACTGACCTTAATTACCCTTCAATTACTGTCCCTAACCTTAATAAATCAACCACGGTTATGCGGACATTGAAAAATGTTGGTTCTCCTGGTACCTATAAGGCTTACGTCCAAAAGCCCGCTGGTATATCGGTTTCAGTAAAACCGCGAGTTTTGAAGTTCAATAAGGTAAATGAAGAGAAGAGCTTCTACGTTACGTTGAAGGTTCAGAAAAGGAATGTTCCTAAGGATTATGTGTTTGGGCAATTAAGTTGGTTAGATGGTGTGCATTGTGTTAGTAGCCCGATTACTGTTAAGGTATCATAGTGGTGTTCCATTTAATTTCTTGATCAATTGATTGTGATCGCTACTCATCAATAATTAAAAATTGATTATTGTGCTATTCTTAGCGAAGTGTGTAATGTTATTTATTATCTGAAATGTGACATCTTTAAAATACTCGTCGATTATTGACTTATTCAGTTGTTTGCAATATTTTACTCTCTTTGATTGACTCTTTTATTAACGGGTTCGGATTACCATAACTTAAACCAAACCCATTAACATTTCATAGCTTGAAGAAGCGAGCCCTATCAGAGAATTATAGCTTTCAAAAACCAGTAGAAAGGAAAGAACGTGGGGAACAACTCTTTCCAAATCGGGTAATTGTTCTCCAATAGCACCTGCTCCAGTAGCTATTCCTCTATTTCTAAATGCATCAAAAATTCAAAACCAATAAATTTGAAGGGCGTATAACTAAAACTGAAGATTCCATTGTATAAGTCCCTCCTTTCTAATCCCCATATCCACTTTATCACTTACCAAAGGAGCTCACATCTCAGAATCTAGGCTCTTGAACCAATAATCATATCATCACGTCTTCTAAAGTTCTAAAATGACACCGTCTCATCGATCATCTTATGAAACCACTTACTTGAGTATTTTAGTTAGTTTTTGAAAATACATCAATCATTTTTAGAAAATGTTTTCTTTGGAAATTAAATTCTTTTTCAATGGTAGTTATTTCTTTAATTTTCCGAAAAGATCAAACAACATACTCGTATTGAGTTTTCACATAAATGCATCCCGTCTGTACCAAAAAAAACATAAATGCATCCCGTTTACACTCGCTTTTCCACGTCGTGTTCGTGTCAACTCGACCAGCTCTAGCGACGCTACAAGAAACACAAACATATATCCACCTCATCCGTGCTCAGGAAACCCTAAAACCCCCAATTACAAACGTCCCAATCTCCCAAAACAGTCATCAAATCCGCCATTGTTACCATCTTCACTCTCTACTCTCAGCTCTCTTAATCACAAGCTTAATTTCATTCCTTCTCTCTCACGCAACATCAACGTCACTTCTCCATCTCCTTCTCCAACACCTTACTAAAAGCTACAACAATGGTGTGTACTCTCTTCTCCTTACTCCCCCCCCCCTTTTAAAACTGATTAATTAATTTAATCAATAATTTCTGTGTTTAATTAATTTGATTATAGAATTTGTTTGTTTGATTAACAGAGGAGAGATTCGCGGGAGAGATTAGGGAGAGATAATCACGACCAACAGTACAATCCTCGGCAATCTTCTTCGTCACGTTTCGACGAAAAACCGCCGCCGTCTCGGATGAAAAATCCGCCGTCGCGGCACCTGTGGGTGGGGAATTTGTGGGAGGAGGTTGCGAAATCGACACTGGTTGAACACTTTCTAAGATACGGAGAGCTGGAAAGCGTAGCGTGTCCGCCAGGGCGAGGTTACGCTTTCGTTAATTTCGTAAACGAGGATGATGCGGTGGCCGCGCTCCGGTCGCTTCAAGGTTACGTTGTTGCTGGCATGCCTCTTAAGATTGAGTTTTCCAAGTCGGTTAGTGACTTCTTTCGCCATTATATTTATCAACAATGCCTTTGCCTTTTTTTTTTTCGCGAAATTTACGCTATTGTTTTGTTGTACATTGTGGTTTTGTAATACCTTTGAATATGAATGGATGAATTTTTTTGGTACTTGAGATTGTCTTGGTGTGATTGATTGTGTTAATTGCGTTGTCGCGGCTTCAACCTTTGCAACAAATTTGTTGCATAAATTCTATGCTCGAACGATATCTAAAAATGGCAAGAAGAGGAGTAGGTTAAGGTAAATATATCTAGTTACTAGTTTAGGATTAGGCAAACATTATATGAGTACAGAGTGAAAGAAAACCGCTTGGAGTTTGGGTAGAAGCACACATTACGATATGAGCTAATAATATCGTAGTTCTATGCTCGAATGATAAATAAAAACAGCCAAGAAGAATACTAGGTTAAATATATCGAGTGGCTAATTTGAATCAGGCATCATTAAACGGTGCACTTCAACTTTTGGTCTGCAAAAAACAGCAATTTTTAGCTAGAATAGCAATGTTTAGGGCATCAATAACGCTACCAGCTAATCATACCGTTTCTAACGGTAGTTGAAGGAATAGGAGTGCACGAGTTGTCTTTGATCCTTATAATGCTTTGACCTTGTTCAAACGATCTTTTTTTGACAATACCTTGGCGGGATTTAGTTGCCAATCCAGCCAAGGCCAGTTTGAAATTTATACAGAGTAAGATGACCATTAAAAAAAAAAAAGCTACAGGTCTTGGTGTTGAATCTTGTCATAACCTTCGTCTTATGCAGCTTAGCCTGGGAAATGTTCTAGAGCATAACATTCCAGCATTTGACCATGAGTATACCCGTCGAGGTGACAAAACACAAAACACACTTGTTTTATCATAACAGAGTCAGGGTAACATTTGACGTAGGGCTAGTTTGCAACATGTACATCGTTAAAAGACAGAAATTTCGTTGTTTACCAAATTATCAATCACTTCTTCGTTGTTCTGGATTGCACAATAAAAACAAAATTACACACAGTCCATTTTCACCTTTGGGATTCTGCAGAATTACGAGTAAGATTTCCATATTAGTGTGGCAGCGTGCAGTAATACTAATCACTTATGCAGTTTAAGATTGAGCTTTATTGTTTATCAAGAGAATTTCACTCGAGATACGAACTCTCATAGGATTGTCAGTTTCTGAAGCAGTCCTAACTAGCTTACGACTTCTATGAGTTGATTTCTATTACTTCGAAACATCACCTCTTCTTTAATTTGCTGTGACAGTCTGGCTCACTCCTGAGATGTGATATTTTCTGAAGCTTGGCATTTGAGAAATTTGCTAGGCAGGTCTGACATCTTGCACCTGCCTGAGGGCGGTAGAGTATGCCATGACTGTAATTTCCTTTTAAAATGTACACGACAGATGAAACTCAATTAAAAGTTACATAAGGTACTCGTTAATTGTTTCGAGGATGGTCAAGAATGACTTTTATAAGCTCCAGATATGATGTTTGATTACCAAATTAATATTGGCTACGTATACGTCGACATTTGAGCTTTGATCAGAATATGTGACTTGTATGTCTGTCATTCAGTTACACACTAAAGAATTGCAACATTTGCAGTACTGTACAGCAGTTCACATTCTCTTACTCATCACTGGGATCTCTGCAAATCTATGTTATTTGTTTGAGGAAACTTAATATTGTACCTCCTGATCTTTGCACCCATAATCCACAACACACTCCAGTGGTCCACTGTTACATAGTTTGTTGGTTAAAACTGAGATGGAACAAGCGTCCAAGCAAGAAAGATCAAGATATCCTCAGGATCAATTTATAATCATTTGTGCCATCAGAAAAGCCCATGCTTACAGAACACAGTTTCATTCAAACAATTGCTATTCTATATCTTTGGTACCTGAAACATAAAATTCTGGACTGGTATCCAACCAAATATGCAATGACAAACATGAAAATCTGTAACAAAATCCTCATCTTGCAATAGCTCCTTCGTCTCATTACCAGGAATAAGAACAAGCAATATTTTCTGCAGGTGGCAAACTGTATCGATTGGCAAACATAGGTCTTCTTGTTCGAATTTAACGCCCTTTCAAAGTATTAATTCGGGTGACATTTTTGCTTACATTATTACTATAGAAAAATAACAGTTTGGACCTGACTGAAAAGACATCAGAAGTTCTATTACACCGTAGGCAAACTTTTATTCTCTGCTGGACTAGACGTCTTGCAGGAAAGCCTTAGCATATTCCTGATGTCAGAAAAGTCATCCATGTTTATATTCATTCCTGACCTGTGAAAGGTAGCATTTCCTGACTTACTGGCGTATAGAGTATGATGAGGGCCATGAGGCTATGCTTTCCTTATTAAGGATTATTTGTCGATTTCATGTGTTTGCAGGGTGAAGGTTGTACTGTAATTGTTATATGTTAGTCCTGGCAGATGAATAGTGCTACTGAAGTTTTGTTCATTTGACTCTCCTTTTAGAGGTTTTGGTAGTGCTTAAATCTACTACGTTGTGGAAGGACTGTGAGTCTGTTTCTTTTGTCAACAGAGGATTGATTCTTAGGTGGTGAACGTTATATTAAACATATAGGTTCAACGTTTATTTTGGAGTGAGAGAGTTTCCTTATTGGTCTAGTTCACTTGTTGTCTTCTTTTTAGATCTTATATATTTCTATATCAGACTTTTGCTGTTTTATTCTTCAACAGTTTCGTGGTTGAGATGAGGCACATAAAGATTCTGTTACCATATCCTTGCACCTGGACAGGGTTTGCATTGCAGTGTCAGGATATGTGTACTTATCTTCTGGTGTGCTGTATTATTTGTGCTCGACTTTTTTAGTGTCCGTCTGCTTATGGTGCTTTTCTTATCCGTCACTGTAGCAGTTTTTTTTTTTATGGAACATATACATGACTGGGATGTTTATATGGTTTCGTGAATAAGAGGAAGTTCATATGGTTTGGGACTAAGGCTTGGTTTGTTGTTGTTGTATAAGAGACTAGTTATATCTAGTGCGTCATGTGGTGAGTACCTGTTGCTTTGAGTTAACATAATCTTAACCCGTTGGTACAAAACAGTTGAGGTAGAGGCGTATAAATCCTATATCGACATAATGCTACGGAAGTACTATAAGGCTTTGGTTTCTGTCAATATCTGCAATAAAGTTTGCCAAGTGAGCTGCTCTACATTTTTTGCAACATTGCAATGTTTCAGGGAGACATGACCGCTTTGTATGGATAGGGGGATTCCGAGATGATGGAATGGGAAAGAAATGGAGCAGCCAATGTCCATCGTTTGGATATGTGGTTGAGAAGGCAAGACCTAAGATGAGGGAAACTCGTGAATTTAGCTTTGTTCCCTAATGATAAACCCAATTTCTTCCATCATTAAGATCTGGAGGGAAGTGTGTTACAGTGTTGGTAACCAGGGTGGGGCTGGGTTTAAAAAATTCTTGAAAAGGCTTGTTTCTCTGCCTTCTTGATATATTGATTGGTTTCTGATTGCAGTATCGGTTTTTCCTCTCTCTGACTGAAATGATTTTGTGATATCAAGTACGATTTATCTTCTGCACTTTTCTATCTCCATTTCTTACGTACATGGAGGAGGTGGGGCATTGGTAGACATGTTGCAACTTGTCGCTTTCTTTTTGGAAGAAAGCATTGTGCGAAATGAGAGAAAGCTCATTGTTTGCTCTAACAGTTGGAGATCTGGAACTAATTTTTGATTCTAATGCCTCAAGTGTTTGATTGTGCGTTCGTTGGTGGTTATCTTGAGACCTATCTCTTCTTACAAAGTTTAGCCCTTGTAGTTTTTGAACCCTTATGTTTCAAATTTTGTGTCAGGACATTATTATGGGGTCGTATAGACTATAGAGGATTCAGTGCAGTAGTGAGTCTTACGTATCAAATCAGGATTTGATTGCAGTAGTGAGTCAGTGTCTTATGGTTTTCTTAATACCTAGCTGATTTTATATATACTGATTTGTTCCTCTTTAGGCAATGTTAACTAGCATCGTAGCCTTCGTGGGCAGAATTCATTCAGGTATCAGAAATTACTAGCTGCATGTGCTGTCATTTCTGAATGACGATGATTAGGGTTTCATAAATTGTGGTCTCATAATATCTGAAGAACTCCGCTGCGATGGTTCTTGTAATCTTACTTTCTTCATTGGCCATGTTTAGAATCGATGCCAGTTAATACAGTCAAAATTGGAACGGTGTCAGTTATGTTCCAGTTACAAATAATCAGATAAGAAGTCTGATTCTGGTGCCTGAATGATTTACTATATTTCTTTCTATGCATTGCAGATTAGACTAATTTAGGCATAGTGAGATAGGCAATATGATTTTGTTCCCTGATTGATTTAGTATTTTGCTACCTGTGCATTGATTACAAGAATAATTGTCCTTTTCAAACAAGTTCCTGATTGCAGTGTCAGTTTATGTCATATTTTCATTCCTAGAAGTTATTCTGAAACAAATTTGAATACCAGGATAAGTCGTCCGCTTCTCGAGATGATAGCTATTATCAACATCGGGGTGAGCTACAGCCTTCAAGCAGAAGATCAGCGATTTCACCAAGAGAATCTTTGATACGGGATGCTATACCTGAATATTTGCCTGAACCCTCGAGGAGAAGTGATAATATTGAAGAGGAGCATCCAAGTGAGATTTTGTGGATTGGATTTCCAGCTTTCCTTAAAGTGGATGAGACAATGTTAAGGAAAGCCTTTTCACCCTTCGGTGACATTGATAGGATCACTGTGTTCTCAGGTCGTACTTATGCATTTGTACAATTCCTGAATATAGCATCTGCCTGTAGAGCAAAAGAAACACTTCAGGGGAAGTTATTTGGAAATCCTCGTGTACATATTTGTTTTGCGAGGAATGACCATGCTTCATCTGGGAGTGGGAGGCGAGGTGTTGGGCAAATCAATCCATCTTCACCACAGACTAAGCCACATTGTCGACCTGGATCTTCCGACAGCTTTAGGTCTGATAAAGAGTTTGGGAATATGTCGGAAAATCCCAGCATGAGGCCACCCCATTTATCAAACACGAAATATACAGATTCTGATGTCAGAAGGTTTGGTAGGAATGAGGCCACATGGACACGTACAGACAATGCTTATGAAGAGAGGGGATTCATTGAACAGCCCTATGAAGAGAGGATATTCACTGAACTTGGACCTGTTGTAGGTGGTTCTCAAGGCCGAAGTCCTGGCAGAGAGGGGAATGCTTTTTTTCATGAATTTTCTCCTCGAAACCCGAGTAGAAGAAGTTCCTATTTTGAAGATTCGTTGGACTTGCCTGAAGATCCATACGTTTTTCACGAGGCAAAGAGACTGAAGACTGGCTCGTTTCTTCATGATAGGGAGCCTCCTGAATCCCCCCTCCAGTATGTGGAACAGGGCAAAGACAATCTCTCAAGGATGGATCCCGACCTTCCTTTGTTTGATGAATATGGGCCTACTCATCCATATAGAAGGCAGCCAGAGCACCCTGTGAGCCATACTGCACCACTAACCGATAGGCTTAATAATTTCAAGCCGTCTTGTGATACTTTCCCATCCCCATCATTTTCTTCAAATAGTGTTGACTGGAAGCCGAAGGTATTTGAGTTGCCTAGATCAGGAGTGAAAGAAGTGTGGAAATGGGAAGGATTTATCGCGAAAAGTGGAACCCCTGTCTGCCGTGCACGTTGCTTTCCGGTTGGAAAAGTCATGGATATCATTCTGTAAGTAGAAATGCTGATCATATGCCTGCTCGTTGTCTGAGTTAACCATTTGTTTTTGGTATGAACTAATACGGAGTATAAAATAAATGGAGCTGGTGTATTTAACAACTTTTTGGGATGATCTTTTTCTTCAGTAAGATGTCACTTTCTCTGTGTTGCACTTGGTGCACAGCAATGACGGAATTGCCTCAACTTGAAGTTAATTATTTTATAACTTTACGCTTGAACATTTTTAACGTGGTGCAAAATTATGTTGATGGACTGTCTTTTACTGATATTTTGCTGGCATATTTCTGCTGCAGGCCGGAGTTCTTGGACTGCACTGCTCGAACTGGTCTAGATATGCTTGCCAAACATTACTATCAGGCTACAAATTCTTGGGTTGTGTTTTTTGTTGCTGCTAGCGATGCTGACATGGGTTACTATAATGAATTTATGCATTATCTGGGGGATAGAAAGAGGGTTGCTGTAGCTAAGTTGGATGAAAGGAACACCTTGTTTCTTGTTCCGCCTTCAGATTTCTCTGCAAATGTTCTAAAAGTACCTGGAAAAGTCAGTATCTCCGGAGTTGTGTTGAGTTTAGAGCCTGCCAGTCCCCGTGTGGCCTCTCTTCCTCCAGCAACTGAGACTATTGAGAGAAGTCGCATGTATACTCATGGTGGTGCTCCGTTCCACCAATTGGAACCGCCATTAGATTTGCATCCTTCAGATTCTTTCTCAAATCAAGGTAGGACAACAATAAGTTCGCCTACACTAGGAAACGTCACAGGTCGAGCTCCATCAACTGCCCCAGCTTATGATCATGGAAGTGGAAGTGTTTCTGATCTAGCAGGCTATGGACATAAATCTCAACCCATTCATCATTCTTCTGCTACTGGATCCACTTGGGTTCCTCACACAACAAACTCATCAGCTCCTAGCTCCAGGGGTTCCACATCTCTGTCATTTCCTGTGTCTGGAGAACATTGTCGTTCTGCCAGTTTGGAGCCCAACAGAGGAAATTTTAACAGTGGAATCAATGGCATGTCATTTTACAACAACTCATCCCTCCATGAACAGAATCGTCCAACTTATGTACTGTCACCTGTGGGTGGTTTGCAGCCAGAACAGCAAGCGAGGTTTGGATCCCTTCTTCCTGTGTCACACAGACAATCAGAAAACTCCACTTTTCAATCTCACGCTGACGGTTCTGGGCCGCCTGGTAACGTGGCATATCAGCCTGAGAACCAATCAAGAGACCCTCCAAGACATGTTGCTCAGACAAATCAGTTTCCCTCGGAGATATCAGCATTTGTTCAGAGCCAGCTACAGCAACCACTGCAATCAGAGGACTCGGAGACACATTCTCTTGCCGGTGGGGCAGGAAATACACAAGATGACAGTGAAGATGATCCACAGAAGCGGCTGCAAGCTACGTTGCAACTTGCTGCGGCATTACTTCAGCAGATACAGCAAGGGACTAGGACTTGAGTAGTACAGCTATGCCCACCAAAATAGGAAGTGCTTGTTCAATTGTGTCCATAATTCGTTTTTTGCGAAAGTCCGAACAGGCTTGCACTTTTGCGAAAAGAATTTGATTATAGAAGGGAAATTTTGCAAAATGCTAGCTAGTCGTTAAGTTTTGTTCAAAATGAGAAATTCCTACGTGCAATTATTGGTACAAAATATCATGTACAACGCGGTCACTTATAGTCCGCTTGTGCCTTGTTATATACTTGTCAAGTTGTCAATGTTGATGTTATAACACAAGCTTGTAACTAGATTTTATGTATTATATTGATGTTATATTCTTGTAATGCATTTTTGAACTATACATTATTGAGTTATTGAGTCGTTCAGATACTTTGGGTCAAAATGGTTTAGTTCAATATGTGGCACATCCTCAATCATAAAAACACGTTTATGATCTGGAAAAAGCGGGTATGGTCTGTCAAGTTACCTAATAGGTTAAACTTTCGACATGTTCGTGTGACATATATATTCGTTTTCTTTTCAATACACATAATGTATTAATCTGGCTAAATAAAAAACATATTAATATTAATTTATATGTTTAATTTGTAACAACATTTGTAAGTTATTATGACAAGCATGTACGGGTATTCATATCCTACCTATCATAGATGTGTTGATCAATTACATCAAAAATGTCTCGGATATGATGCTAATTACTAGCTATACCACTTATGATTACAAGCTAGAGATGAAGCAGAGGAGCCGTAGGTCCGATCTGTAGCCTATACTCCCATAGTCCCATTGTTGATGTGAGATGATATTGAGATGATGCTTTGACAACTGATTCGGCTTTTACAAATGCATTGACTCCATATTTGCATTACATACAATTATCCAAGAGGTATAAGTTTAGTTTGGTTAAACTTAAACCGCCCATGGGTGAGCCCTATTCCCATCTACTTCTTTCAAAATTTTCACTAGTTAACCTTTAATCTAAAAACTCAGTTAAATTAAACGTCGACAAATGAACTAATAAGACGAGGGAGGAACATTTATTCATTCCCACGAGAAATCGAAATAAACATAAAAGATTTAAGGGAAGTGGGGAACGAATGGAAGGAACCAGCTGGCAAATGTATACTCGCGGACTCTCATAGGGTAGTAATTTTTACACTCTCCAAATTATCTTTTACACTCATCCTTTTCACTTCGTGTGAGGAGTAAGGTCTCCACCTAGAGAAATGTAACTTACAATAGGAAGTGTAAAAATCAATATAAAAAGTGTAAAAATCACTACCCAACTCTTATAATAGGCAATGCTCTTCAATTTTAACAATAGATAGCGATACCCATGTAATAAGTGTCGAAGATCTAATGTATCGACACTTTCAATTGTCCCAATAAAAGTTAGATGTCCTAATACGCACATTCAAGGTGTGCGGATCACCTGTCCCATTTTCCTATCCCACTCCGTGTACCCCACCAATCGTATTCTAGCATTCCATTATTTAATTTTTAAAAATTATATTTATTTGGAAATATTTATGAACCAATAGCATGTGATTGGTGGGGTACACGGGGTAGGAGAATGGGACAGGTACTGACATCCAAGTATTGTCATTTTCGCCGTTATTTAATCAGCTTGTGTTGTGTCAAATTTGCTACAAATCTTATAACAAACTCATAATTTTTACCAACTTTCCAAAGACGGTTAATCAAAACAATAACACGGCCACATTTTTACATACACGACGAAGTTTTACTATTTTTTTTTTTTTTAGATGAGGGTTATACGACGAAGTTACATTGCGGTGAATTGCAAGAAACTCCTGCTCTTATTACTTACTACTGGGTTGAAAAGCTCACCAACATTTGCTCTGTTGTTTTTGAAAAGCTCGTGAGTTGCCCTTGAAACAACTTAGCTTCAAATTCAAGCTTTCCCCTCATTCGCCCAAAATCATCCGTCGTCCTCAGCTTCTTGTTAACTAGCGTAAGTATTACTCACTTGTCCAAGTTATATTTAGTATGAATGCTAGTAAAGAGTAACTATACATGTGAAACCCTACTTCTCTGTGTGTTTGTGTTGAAATTACCGATAGCATTTACGTGTTTTCGTTCGATATCGTCGGCCATTTTCTTGCGTATGTGTATGTTATTGTTTAGTATATGTTGTAATTTGGCAAATGTAGTTGGACATAGTGAAAGACTTTATCTTTAGCTATTGAACTTGGGATTATTAAGTAATTTGGCGCGTTCGGTTCGATTTCTCGACGACCAGATTCTTTAAGTTGAAGGTTTGTTCTGGTGAAATTTGGCAATGTAATTGTAGTTGAGGCCAAAAGATTTTATCTTTACTGGAATTAATTGGGTTTTGCTTGATTTCTTGATCGCCATTTACTTATGCCTGATGTTATCTTGAAACTCTAGCTAGTTTATCAACTGCTTTAATCTGTGTGCGTGTAGTGTACTTTTCAAGATTCTCCCTGAATCAAATGCGTCTAGAGAAAGGGTTCGTTGTGTCTATTTGAGGACGGGATACTCGGTTTATGATTTGTGTAAGTTGGTGTTCAAATTCTCGTGTCATGTGCCTCCGTCTCTTATGAGACTTTGTGTTTATATATAGAAATGGTGATGGACTTGCTATCATATATGGAAAGTTCGTTGCATTTAAGCTGTTTCCATAATCATTTGTTCGTTTTCTGTAATCTGTGATTCACACTTTGGAATTGTTGTGAATATGAAGTCACTGCAACATACCTTTACATTATATTTGATTCAGGTTTACATATGGTATAGTGCATCACTATGTTTGTTTAAGCAATTAACATCACACAAAGACTGATCATCCATGTCCTGTCTACAATCTGAAATAATTAATAAGGCGCGCGCATCTCGTTCAAGTGCATATGGTCTGTTGTTCATACTGTGGTTCTCCACAAGGTGAAGCTAGTAGAGAGCATTACAGTTTACAGGGCTTGTTTAATTTGTGTGTTTTGTGAGTTACTGATCATACACAAACACAAGGTGGACAAGGTCCTTACATTTATGGTCCAGTTATAGTTACTCCAGTCTTTGCCCTGCTGATTTACATTGTGTGTCTGCTGATTTACATTGCTGTAGGTACTAAACATGGATCAGCCCATGTCATTTACTACCTGCAATATATGGGATGCATTCGGCTTGACTCAAGACATGCAGTTGTCTAAATACGAGTGCTCCCCAGATATTATTATAGGTATTGTTGACTCCGGTATACGCTATGATTTGCCATGTTTTTCTGATGCACATTTGGAGCCGCTGCCTGATGATAGAGATTGGCTAGGAGGAAGTGAAGTTATCGATTTTGAGTGCAACAGGTAACTTACATGATAGGTTACATGAGGGTCAAGTTTTTGTTACTATAAATAGGGAATTACCCAAATGTCATTGTAACAAGTTATTTAAGAACTATATTGATGGTGAGATATTCCCCAGATTGTGTGCGTTATATTTCTTATAGAATTCGGGGTAAATATGTTATAGTTATGTGTTTGAGTCGAGTTTATGGCTGATCAACGTATGAGAATTACTATTTTTTTTTTTTTTAGTAATCACAGTAGTAGTCAATGAAATATACCAAAACTTTTTTTGACGATTTGGTCTCAATTTCAGGAAAATAGTTGGGGCCAAGGTGTATGCAAAAGATAAGAAACCAGGGTACAATGATATCTATGATCACAGGGGTCATGGGACAGCAATTGCTTTCATAATTGCCGGAGGTTTCCAAGATATAAATGAATCCGACAATCTTGTAGCTAGGGGAGGAGTTCCAAATGCCAGAATTGCCATGTACAAGGTACATAGCATGAGGGAGAGTTGTACGGCTAGAGCAATAAATGATGCTGTGAGGGATGGAGTCGATGTTATAAATCTTTCCATGGGCCCTGCGGATGAGTTTGATCCAAATGCTGAAACAACAAGGCCTTCCACTATCATGCGCAAGTACTCTGAGAATGACTTTTCATTGGCAACTTTGAATGCAACAGTGAATGGCATTCTTTGCGTGGTTGCTGCTGGAAACTATGGGGAATGGGGTTCCACTGATACTGTAGTTAATTATATGCCCTGGGAGCTTTGTATCGCTTCAGCAAATCGGCATACATCGTTCAATCCAATAGTTAAGATTGGGCCTAGTGAGGCTAAGGTTGTGATACAGGTATATAACATTACAAATTCGCATCTTTCTTTCCTCTTTGTGAATAATATTGATCATCACA
The DNA here is from genome assembly GCA_963457585.1 of Spergularia bocconei. NCBI lineage: Eukaryota > Viridiplantae > Streptophyta > Magnoliopsida > Caryophyllales > Caryophyllaceae > Spergularia > Spergularia bocconei. The sequence goes on from OY734958.1 coordinate 10,996,484, forward strand.
TTCGGTGCGTGTAGGGCTATTCATCAACGATCTACCCACCTACAGGGGTTTGTCCCTTGATTCTTGAGAAAGAAGCCTTAGTGGATGGTAGCTGCAAGTGAGTATCGTAACTTTAGGCATTTGTTTTGGTCTTCTCTAACAATATTAAAAGTTTCTTGTGTTTCTCATCGCTTATATTATTAATGTTGATTGCAGAAAAAATGGTAAGCTAGATCCTACAAAAGCTCTTGGAAAGATAATATTGTACATGAGATGTACAAAGGGAGCTAGTGCAAAAGCCGGAGGTGCAAAAGGCTTTATTGCGCTGAAATCTGATCAAAGGACGATGAACACCACTCTGCCGGCTGCATATATCTCAGCTGAAGATGTTGCCAAACTCCAACAATACATCACAGACAACCAAGGGTATTGAGTTATTGACTAATACTACTCATTACTGATGGTTTTAACAACATTTATTTTGGATCATATATGCATGTTTCAAATTGTTTACAGGAATGCAGTAGCTGAAATCACCACTAGTGTTGATGTGATTGTCGAGCATGACGATCATCCAGTGTTACTTACCACATCCTCTAGGGGTCCTAATAATCTTGCACCAAATCTTGTTAAGGTAATTATTTTCTTCTATTTTGTTGGGTTGAATTTACATGCTTCGTAAATACAACAAGACGTAGTAGTTTGCGTATTTGCAAGTGATTAACACATGTAGTATGGAGAGTTTCAGTCTCAGATAATGATAATGATCATACTATAAGGACTGATTGGCAAATTTCACCAGAACACTAGCATGCACACTACACCTACTATACCTTAAGGAAATTAACATGTATTTATATTTAAATGTTGTGTAAGGAAATTGGTAGCACTGTTCTTTACTTACTAAAAATGCAGTATTCATTTTTCGTGCAAGTTTCCAATCAAGATGTTTTGTTTTCTTTCCAGCCGGATGCCTGCGCACCAGGATGTCTCCTTACTCCATCGATAGATAAAGACTACCCAGATGCTTATCAAATGGTGCAAGGTACATCAGCGGCAACTGCACTTGTTACAGCCCTAGCAGCTGCGCTTATATCCAAGTATCCCAACTGGTCTGTTGCTGCCATCAAATCTGCATTTATGACAACAGGTAACTATTTTTGCTTACAGTGTCTCAATTCATCACAACTTAGTTTCATTGTGAATGATTCTGTTGGATGGGGATGGTTTTCTAATTGCTGACTGTGCCTAGTGTTTACATTTAGCCTAGTGTTTACATTTCCTTTTAGCTTGCGCGCAGTTTGTGATCTCTGGTGGTTTGTGTTGCGAAAGTCTCTGAGAATTTTGATATATTTTGTTGTGAGAGGATGTGTGAAGGACCGGCTTGTTACATCTGATTGGCTATAATTGCAACAACTCGATTTCTTGGTACAATCATGTCGGTTGTGATTACCTGAAATGTTAAGGGTTTTAGGCCAAATTGATGATTCGTATGAGATAGAATTAGAGACCATAAGAATTAAGAGAAATGAGTAATTTGATTGTTAATTTGCTGTTAGAGCTTAAGCTTGTATGTATAGCCAAGTGATGGTCACCCCTTCGGCCTTTCCTTACTGCCCATTGCACAATATCATATTTGGCAGCCATAAACATCTCAAAGGGCGAAATGTGCATGTTTTTTGTTCAGACTGTATTGAAAAGTCACAAAAAGGCCAAAGCCATGAATTCTTGATTTCTGAGTACATCTCAGTTAAACAGCTACAAAATCTCCTAATCATTTAGCTACATCAATTCTGTATAGCCATCTTACACCGTTGCTCCCTTATTGCTACAGGATGATCTGTCCTAGCTTTAATTACAACTTACCAACGACTTCTGAAAACAGAATCGAGAATCTGTTACAGGTTGTTATGCTATGCCAGCAAGATAGTTAGGAAGTTAGTTGCTTGGCAGTTAAGTCTGTTAGCTGTAAATAGCAGCTTAGTCAGTTATTGTATGCTCCCTCGCCAAATAAAACAAGTTGTATGTAATAGAAGTAGTTCTTCTTTGATTAACTCTGTACACACTGGGTGGATCTACAGCACTCTCTCTGATGACTTGCTGGACCGGGTTCTTGAACCGACATCCACCGCGCGCGAGGCCTGGCTCCGCGTTGAACGCATTTTCCTCAGCAACAAGGGTGCTCGGGCCGCCACATATGAGCACGAATTCAACAATCTCAAACTCTCCAATATGGCGTCCCTTGATGATTACTTCAAACGCCTCAAGCAATTAGCTGGTCAAATGAAAGACGTTGGTGTTGCCATTGACGACAATCGAGTCGTTCTCCAGATGGTTCGCGGACTCACCCCGGAATATGACACCGTGGCCACGCTCATCCACCAAACCATGCCCGATCTTGCAAATGCTCAGACTATGATTGAGCTTGAAGGTTTTCGAAAACCCGATCGCGAGGAAGGTGCGAACTCCTCGGCTGTCCTCGTTGCCTCCAAGGACGCGACCTCCGAGGAGCCCAGGTGGTCCGATGAGCCCCGCGCTCCGAGCCAGTCACCGCCACAGCAGTCCCGATCTAACACCAAGGGTGGCCGCAACAATAAGAAGGGCGGCAAACATGGACATCACCGCCCCCAATCGCACCAACAACCACGTGCTCCGGCGTGGCAACAGCCGCAATGGGTCCCGCAGTACACTCCACCACCGTGCCCTTTTCCGACTTACCAGGGGTGGATGCCACTCTATCAGCCGCCTGCTCAGCCGCCCGTTTGGACGCCTCCTCCATCTGCTCGTCCTTCTTTTAATCGCGGATTTGGACGCTCTTCTGCTCCTCGTGGTTCTGGGCTTTCAAATGGTCAAGCCCATCTCTTGGAAGCTGAATATATGCAGCCCACGGATATTGGGCAGGCCTTTCAGGCTATGTCTTTTGGATCTGCTCCTGACCCAAATTGGTATATGGACACCGGGGCGTCGTCTCACTTGACCGCTGATTCAGGTAAACTTGCTCGCCCTTATAATTCGAGCACTATTCGTTCCATATATGTTGGTAATGGCAATAGCATTCCAGTTCACGGTTCCGGTACCGCCATTCTCCCCCACCCAAACTGTGCCCTTTACTTACAAAACGTCCTGTATACTCCTCACATTATTAAAAATCTCATTTCTGTTCGCCAATTCACCAAAATAATCATGTTTCCGTGGAATTTGACCCAAATGGTTTTTCTGTGAAGGACCTTCAGACTGGGAGTACGATTTTGAGGAGTAACAGCACTGGCGAGTTGTACCCGGTCTTGCCCAACCGCCCTTCCCAGCCCAATCAACACAGCCTAGTCGTTCTTTCGTCCGATGTGTTTGGGTTTGTTGATCGGCGTGCCCCTAATCATGTGTGTCGTCTACGCAAGTCATTATATGGTCTTAAGCAAGCCCCCCGGGCTTGGTATCAGCGTTTTGCGAATTTTATTGTATCCCAGGGTTTCAGAAGCAGTTTGTGTGATCCATCTTTGTTCGTTTATCGTCAGGGCAAGTCTATAGCTTATTTATTACTCTATGTTGACGACATTATTCTCACTGCTTCCAGCTCTGTACTCCTTCGTCAGATTATTACTTCCCTCTCTCGAGAATTCGCTATGACTGATCTTGGCGTTCTGCACCACTTTCTTGGTATTACTGCTTCCCGCAATTCTACTGGCTTATTTCTGTCACAACAACAGTACGCCAAAGACATTCTTGCTCGGGCGTCTATGTCTTCTTGCAATTCCACGACCACGCCCGTTGATACCACCTCCAAGCTTAGTGCTACAGCCGGTCCTCTGTTATCAGACCCTACACTCTACCGTAGCTTGGCAGGTGCTCTCCAGTATCTCACCATCACACGGCCTGATATTACTTATGCTGTTCAGCAGATTTGCTTATTTATGCATGCCCCGCGAGAGCCTCATTTCCAGTTCCTTAAGAGAGTGCTTCGATACGTTAAAGGCACCCTTGATCATGGATTGCACTTCTCTATATCTCGCTCTCTCCAGCTGACAGCCTACTCTGATGCTGATTGGGCCGGCTGCCCAGATTCTAGACGCTCTACTTCCGGCTATTGTGTGTTCCTCGGCGACAACTTGGTGTCTTGGTCATCCAAGCGCCAACCCACCGTCTCCCGGTCTAGTGCAGAGGCCGAGTACCGTGGTGTTGCCAATGCCGTTGCCGAGACCAGCTGGCTACGTAACCTCCTTCTTGAGCTTTATGTACCCGTACGTCAGGCGACATTGGTCTATTGTGATAATATTTCTGCGATTTATCTCTCCGGCAACCCCGTACAACACCAGCGAACCAAACATGTCGAGCTCGATATTCATTTTGTTCGTGAGAAAGTTCAGATTGGTACTCATCGTGTTCTTCATGTTCCCTCCGAATACCAATATGCTGACATCTTCACAAAGGGACTTCCACGTCACTTGTTCAATCGATTCCGATCCAGCCTGAGCGTCCGTCCTCCTCCCGCTCCGACTGAGGGGGTGTAATAGAAGTAGTTCTTCTTTGATTAACTCTGTACACACTTAGTCAATGTTTGAGTCTTAGTTTCACACCTAGTCTTCCTAGCAATCTGTGTAGCACTTATTACTAGCCTTGTACATTTGAGTATATATTTACGATTTATGATAATGAACCCCTCAGGGGATTACGTTCTAATAGTATGCTCCCTCGCCAAATAAGAAAAGTTGCATGTTCATTCTTTTAACCTGTAAACTTTACTGTCTCCATCTCATTGTAATCTTTCTTCTGTTAAGCTGTGAGTTTAATGCAATAAAGTCTTTGTCCGAATTCTTTTCTTCATTAACAAGGAAATTAACAGGTAATGTCGAAGATTACTAAGCAATAACAGCGATATTTGTATGAATAAGGAGGGGAAGAAGTAAGAGAAAATGAGTAATGTCATTGATAACTTGCTGATACAGCTGAAGGTTATTAAACATGTATAACCTAGTAATGGTCACCCCTTCCTTACTGCTCATTGCATAGTGTCATAATTGGCAACCAGAACGCCAAAGCTACAAAATCTCAAATTCAGTTAGCTAACATCAATTATATGTAGACATTGCTTCATAAATTGTTATAGCTTTAACAATACAAACGACGTCCTTGACTAAAACATGGGACAGGACTACATGTTCCTAATGGCTGCACAGGTTTCTTTCGCGGCATATCAGGTAAAAGCTGCCATAGACATTAGCTGCAGTGACCTGTTTTCCAAAATTTGATAGCCTTGGGCCTGGTGCAGCACCATGTCAAGGTGTTCTGGATTGGAATGCAGACTTGAGCTCTTTTGGCCACTAATCCTATTGCTGTACTTATATACTGTATGGAAATCAAAAAGCAGATATTCATTCTTTGTGTTGGTGAAAAGAATATGTCTTAAGAATTCATATGCTTAATTTCATTCTATCAGATTCTAGTTTGTTGTACTTGACATGTTTGTGTTGCATATGTTTGTGCAGCCAAGCCAATGAAGAAAAGGTACGACTACGATCCTTTAGGGTTTGGCAATGGCTTTATCAATCCGGAAGCTATATTCGACCCAGGACTGATATATGACATTGAAAACGAAGATTATGTTAGATATCTGCGTGGGGCTGGATTTTCAGATGCTCAAATACATAGAAACATCCCATATCTAAGAGATCTAGTCAAGGCAACCAAAGGAAGATTGAATGTTAATAATCTCAATCTCCCTTCCTTTGGCGCCAGATTGAAGCTGGGGGAAAACTGTGACTTCGAGAGAAGGCTTACGAGTGTAAGTGAAGAGCCGTCCACGTACAGGTGCAAATTTGAGGAGGAAGTCGAGGGACTTCATCTCGACGTTTACCCTAACACACTTTCCTTTGAGAGATCAGGAGAAGTAAAGGAGTTTCAGTTGTCTGTCATTGTTCTAGACTGGAGCAAAGCCAAAGAAGATCACTTCTCATCCTACTTGGTGTGGGAAGAAGACACGGAAGAGCCAAGACATTCTGTTAGAAGCCATGTGCTAATCACTTTGGCAACTTGATTAACCATAAGCAATGTAGTTTAATTACACTAGACATTGTTTTAACTCATTGTCCTTAGTCTTTCAGTCGGGTTTTGGCTGACAATTGGTGGTCTATTTGGCATTGCTGCATCGCTGAAGGCTGTAAGACATTCCAGCAAACTGAAGTTTGTGCGCGGCTGATAATCTGCTTGTCTCTTGAGAGGATAAAAAGAAGATTCTTCTGGTGCTGTTACTGTGGACAATGCTCATCTTTTCGGGTTTGATCACAGTTGAAGCATCTGAGCTGAAGGATTATTTTGCCTGATCAAATTTTGTATAGAAAACCTGCAGAAAGTAATATTGTAGTTTTTTTTCCGACAATTGAATTGCTCTCTGCTATGTTTGAGCGAGACATAATGAAAAGCAGGCACTTAAGCAGGTGGATATGAGATGATTTTGTAAAGATCACTTCTTTTTAAGTTGCAAAGAGGGGCAAGCCCTGGAAAGAACGAAACAAAGTAACTCAAGTCGTGATGTCATGATTCCTGAATCATAGGAACCGAAACTGAAGCCGGACACTGTGTCAATGATTCCTAAATCTTGGGAAACGGAACTAAAACCGCCGGTTCCAAAGCGGCTCCATTCTTTCCGGTTCCATGTACCCAACTTGCTCATTGAGTATGAGCGTCTATGCTTTCTACATCTGCGAGCACTTAGAGAACCTATTACAAGATTGTCTTTGTAAAGACAGGCGGGTTTAAAGACAAAATACGATTTTTCAGGATTTGGTGAACTTGTTTGAATTGTTCCCGGTCATTAGAACACTCATCACTCTTGAATCTATCATGTTAAAGTTAGTCAATTCTCAACTAAGCCTCGTCAAAAAGAAAATCTCAATTAAGTGATCATATAACATACACTACCACCGCCGTCGACTCGAGCAGGTACTTGCTCGACCCTGATATCAACAACCAAAATTAAAGCAAGATTTTCGATCCGTAAGCTTAAAAACTCAGCAAAACAAACGACCAACTAGTTACGAGGAAGCATTTGATATGAAACCGAACCAAATAACATTTCAATAGCTCCCAAGTTTTTCCTCCGAAAAAGTTCACCAAATTATGTACAAACACGGTATTACATAAACTCTAAATTATATTACAATTATATTAAGGGGACATCCCACACACCAAAGCTACAAGTACATTGAAATTTCTGGCAGGAAGTCCTTCATTTGGCTCTGGCTTTACCAATATACATAGGCCTGCCTGTGATTAGCAGATGCAACTTCTTTCATCCCTGAAATTGCAGATGAAGATTACTCAAAAGTGTGCTTTAAACATAAAAGCATGCGGTGAATCTGACCAAGGCCTAGAACGCGCAGAGATATACATAAAGCTTATATTGATAGTCTGACTCATTAATGTAACGGCTGCCATGGCTCACATTCTGCTCATCATTGCCTCTGGAAACAATGTTTTACCATACTAGAATGACTATGAAACATCCCCCCCCCTCCCACCCCACCACAACCCACCCCTCCCAAAGAATAACCAAAAATTGTCGCTCAAAAGTAAAAACCCAATAGTTGTTTATAGTGACCAAAACAAGTGCAGACATTAACAATCCCTACGGCAAACTAAGGGGTACACATCGATCAATAACAACATTAAACTGGCATGGGAAAGAAGATGAAAGAATTGCCAAGTTAGTCGCATATGGCTTCAAATTGGGACCTTTAGAAAGTAATGCAATTTCAATCCTTCCAGATAAATTTATATGTCTATAAGAGTATAAGATCATATTGTGTCAAATTCAACCCCATGGAATGTGGCTCCAGGAGGTAAATAATCTATAGTTTAAATTGTAACAAATTACCGAATTCAGAAAATAGAGAAAGTAAAAGTGAAAGGAAGTGGAACTAACTACAAAATTTGCGATGCTCCTCTTCAGTAAGAAGGGCCCTGAAATCAGCACCTCCATAATCTTCTAAATAAGCTTCTGCAGCAAAGCTGTGCAAGAAAAAGAAAAAAAAAAACAATTGAAACTCGAATTAGTAATTTTACCATAATGGTTAGGAGGTATTGAAGCATCATGCTGATGAGCTAACGTAACATACTTTATCACGACCCGATCCAATAAGCTTATATAGAAGAACTTTTGTTCAGCAACATCCTTCGGTTTGTACTCATCTTTAATTCTAACTGCATACTGAAAGTAGAAAAACATAAAAATTGATCATTTTCTCAGTCCACACTTCAAAGTAAAAACATGAGGATTGATTAAGCATAACATATATAGAATTCACATGGTTTCAAAAAGATCAAGGATGAAGTTCGGTAAAGCTCAAATAAGAATACAAAAACCTATTTAGGTAGCCCGCTTCCAAAAGATCAATCCCCATGGCAACTTCTTCAGCATTGTACTTAACAAACCTTACTTGTTGGGACTTACACACCAATCTCGAGACTTGGCACCCGATATAGCTAATGTGATGTAACCAGCAGAAACAAATGCTCAACAGGTTGGCAAGTACTGTGCACTTGTTCCAACGTAATACTTTAGTCCATAGTCCATTACTTCCCGGCCCAACACAACCTCAATACACAGAATATTTTTGCTCCAAATTCTTCGTCTTTCATCATACTCATATATGCGTCAACAAGTTACTAATGATGGTATCAGAGCGGGTTTTCATCCCCAGGTGAATTCCTTCTAATTACCATCATCAAGTTTCCTTCTTTTTCATAACTTGTGCCTTTTACAAACAATGGAAGAGATGCAGTGACATAGTCATTCAATGGATCATAAATTCTTGTTCTAAGGAGATAGCTGACAAGTCTTCTCTTTTGTGAAATTGCTAAGGACATATGGAAGATATTGTGGGAGATTTGATCAGTTTAATGGTACTAGACTTTATCAGGTTCAGAACCAATTTAATGAGGTATCAAACAGATCAGACTCAATCTCTACTTATTTCACCAAACTCAAGAAAAATTAAAAGAATTGCGTAGCATTTAGTCTATGCCAGCCTGCACTTTTGGATGCACATGTGGTGCGTATCAAAAAGTTGCAAACTATGAGGAGGTTCAGAAATTGGTCAAGTTCCTCATGGGTCTAAATGAGAGTTATAAGTCTCAAAGGGGGAACATTCTAATGCTTAATCGTTTATGGGTTGTAGAAGAAATGTGATTGCAAAATGGCTGTGTACACACGACCCACACAGCACATGGCAAAACCTCATACATCCAAAGAGTACCCAACACTTTCCGAGTTTGAATGCCTGTTCAACTAACCACAACAAAAAGGTGGATGGGGAGTTCAAGGTCAGCCCCATGTATCAACAATGAGAGCTTGCTCGGATTGCCTCAGCAACGTGGCACTGCCAAACAGACCATCAAACATAAGAAAATGGAAAATAGCCAGATTCCCCAACACCTGTAGGCTGTAGAAGTCGCAGGCAGCAGGGAATCTGGCTGCCACTGCCCCCAGATACTGAGTTACTGACAGTGTCTACGCCACCAGAGAGAGTAAAAAGGAGCTAAAGAGAAGAAAAGAAAAAGGACAAAAGGTAGCAGGACAAGACAGGATTAGCATCGGAAAGATGGACTTCTCTCAGGTTAAGGAAGTTCCTCAGCCCTAAAATTCATTGAGAATGATCTCGGATGACCAAGAGAAAAAAGTCAAAAACTGCATTAATCACTTTTGAAATAAAAAAGTGACTAAGAGGAAAATGAAGGGTACATCAAGAAGATAAAGAGACTCAAAATATGCCAAAAAAAAAAAACACTAACTTCTTAGGTAAAATCATGTACATTCCAAAGATGACATAATATGATAGTAACAAGAAGAAACCAACGAGCAGAAATCAGTAATAAATTTTAGAACTCAAATGTGACTTCCCATCATTGACCGAGGTCAATCTTATTGGAGTGTGCAAACATGTGCTTTAGGGTGGCACATCACATCCGCATGCCTTGCAAAGTAGCTTAATATCATCTTCTCCATACTTTTAACCACATATTATTCCTCCCCCTCATTTCCTATTTATGGTAATCAGTCATTCAGTCTACCTTACAAATTAGATTTTACATTAAGCTCTCACCAAGAACACCTCCACTCGTAGTTGCATCTAATTTATAAGTAACATAGAATATCAATTAAAGAGATGATACACAAGAACTTTGAAATATATAAACAAAATGTTATAGGCATATGAACCAAAAGCAATTTTGATTGCAAGTAAAACAATGATATTTCATAACTAAAAAATAATATTTCGTAACTGAATAAGATGCTGGCAGAAAATTTGACTGACTTACTGTATTTACGGCCATCAGAACAATGGTTTTACCCTTGACAACATACCTCTCGAAGAAGTACTTTTCTGGACAAAAAAGTAATTGGTTATTAGTCTCTAAAACGCCATTTGGGGTGAGAGAAAAAAATTGTAAGTACAACAGGAGGCAGAGAATGACAAAAGGTACTCCTGATACGCAATGCAAAGACGGATAAACATTAGTCAACTAGATATTTAATCTCTCCATCCCACTCCAAAATTCCCAGCTTCCCTTCTTGGCCTATCCCACGAATCCAAATTGGCAATTAGATCGCTTATGAAATTATAATTACATTTGTCTTGATGACGACTATCAACAACATCATTACCCAAGAGCCTCAAAGGCTCCCACCATAAGGCGGGGTAAGGGAGGGTCGGATGCACGGGAGCCTTAACCCTACGTAAAAACATAAGAGGCTGCTTGCGGATGAAAATTAATTTCGTCAAGAATCACACAAACCGTCTGGTACTTCACAATAGTAGAAGCGCACGCAGTTATTGGAGCCATTTTGCTTTATTCCATTATATCCCAAAGTCAAAGAATAGTTAGTTTTTGGCTCCATTGGAAATGGAGACTTGCCTTGATGAAAACTATACAATCAGAATCCAGCGCTAAAGAGCTTACCAGGAGGAATTCGGCGACAGCATAGAGTTGAGATCCTGCGATGGTCTTCATCGTCACTGCTTGTGTAAGATGAGTCCTCCCCCCAAGATACAACTGTTTCCTATAAACAAAACAAACTCATATAATCAAAACAAGGACCAACTCATTTGGGGTCGGCTAACATTAATAATGAGACTAATTACAACGTAGGGATGGATTTGAATCATTTATGCATGTAAAAGTTGTTTGTAGATTGAAAATGGTGTATGCCATAAAGGACGAAAAGTGAGTAAATGCAATAACAAGATCAAAATATGGTAATGGGGCAACAAGCCCCTAACAAAAGGGACAAAATGATACCAAACAACCCCCTATTCATATTAAGGACATATAAAGGCAAACCTGATCATCCTTGTCACAATTAGGCATTTGTCCAGCTTGTTGGACATGCTCTGATTGTTCACATGGAGAAGTCATATCCGATTTGCAGCTCATCGCAACAACAAAAAAAACTTCCAAACAACACCACCTGTTATTTTAACACAAAGAGTTGTGAATAGTAATTATAAAAGACTTATTACTAAACAAATAAACAAAGACATTCGTATCCTCAAAGGACAGTTGGCATTTAAGTGCAAAGTGCTACTTATTAAGCATAAATAACATGTTTGTAATGAATAGATTATCGACTATGAAGTTGGTATAGCTCCTTTGTGTCATGAATCATGATGTCTATTGTAGGCATTCAAAGATGACTTAATTTGAAAACCGATAGACATACACAAGAGATTATGTCGAAATAATTAAGCTCAAGTCCCGATGTGGAATCGTCCTCCAAAACAATCGAAAAACCAAAGCGAAGAGGTAAAAGATAGTCATAAGACGAAACATGGTGATAACTTAAATTAAATAAGATACAAATTACACAAATGAGAAAACAAAATTTGTCCCTCCACTCACTACCATCTTCTCTCCCAAAGTTAGGCTCGAATCGCTTTCAATCACGTCTATCGGCCGTCTTCTTAGCCCTTTCTCAACACCTCCCCCCCCCCCTACAAGATATAAAGATGGTGAAACCAAATTGCCAAAATAAAAAAAGGTACAATTTCAAAGCCAAACTTTGATAAAAATTGTAAAGTTATTTGCGGTTGATGAGTTCTCAAACTTTTTGAAGAAGGATTACTAACACTGGCAAAAAAATTATGCAAATTCTACAGTGAGACGATGAGACCTCTCACACATCTCAATGAAAAGCCAAACGATCTCAAAAGTAACATGTTTATTTATCAAAAGTTTCCGATAAACTAGTCTCATAAGATGATGAGACGGTCTCACCGTAGAATTACTAGAAAAATTAAGGGGGAAGAAAAAGGGAAAGTATCATTGAACAATTCATCTACCGGTAATTAGAAAATTACATGTAACCAAAAAGAATTTAGAAAATTACAAGGCAATTAAGTTTGATAATTGATCAAAAAGATAAATCTAAATTAGATCAATCAAACAATTAAGACGAACAACCTTAACATCCCACCAAATAAGCTGAGTAAAGAATTTACCTTTTTTTTTTTTTTTTTGGAGCAGGCGGTCGTCACTCGTCAGGTGGCTGGTGGACGCGCGAGATATTCTGGGATGCTGGCCTGGGATATGTCTTTCTTTTTAGACTCTGGAATGAATGTTTGGGGGTCTTGAGGGTAAAAGAGTCATTATAACGTAGGAATCGTGGATGATTGGGTAACACTCTGTAAGAGTAAAATCCTATTACGCTGAAAATCAAAGTTAGTCTAATGGTTAGGATTTAGTAAACTAACTGACTGAGAGTTGTCTTGGGTTCGATTTCTCATATACCCAACTCCTATGTACTAAAAAGATCCTAATATCCAAACGAGTCATTTGTCGTTTTCTCATTTATTAATCCGTTAATAAAAAAAAAAACATGATAACTAATTAAATGTTTCTCCTAATCTCACTAACCACCATTATTATTATTATTTCGGTGACGGTCGCCCAATTTCGCATAAAGGCAGTTGTTATCGAAGGAGGGTGGTGGTCAGCGGAGTAAGGCGGTTGTTGCTGAAGTCCGACCATGATCATTAGAGTTACCTAAAGTAGAGTTAGGTTGCGTTAGTAAAAGTCAGATGGAGTTAATCAATTGGAGTTAGACCGTTTGATTAGTATAGTTAAGTGATTGGAGTTAAAGTGATTAGCTAGTAGAGTTAAACGAAATCAATGGCTCATATTACTTCCCACTTCTCAACATGTTATTACTTCTCACTGGATATGCCCCTAAAATCGAATATGTTTAATCAAATTATATAATCCATCTTTTTAAAGTGTCCAAAGAACAAAACAGGAAGGAAAAAAAAAAACATTTATGCAGACATATGCCCAACCATACCATTTGAAAAACACAACATCTAGGTAAACCAAACAATCACATTATTGTTATGACTGCCAACACCTTGCATTTGAAAGACACAAATGGTGAACCGAAAGCTAACTGGTTAAAAAAAAATTTCTTAATTGAATCTCGAAAATATTGTCTAAACATTATTTTTCAAAGTGTTAAGTGATAAGTACATTAAACAACACATGCTCATATAATCATATAAGTCTCTTTCATCTTGTCCCACACCCCGTCATTTTAGTCACGTTCCACCATTTTGAGTGAACCATCATTTGCTCTACCGATGAAACACAAATACGCAATGCATCACTAACCATTTTTAAAACGCGACATTAATTAATTAATAATCCGTAACTTATTATTAAACCCTACTTAAAAGAGTAAAACACAGTGTCCTTTACCCAAACTTATGAGTCGTTTAACTCGCTTAATAGTCCACCAACCGGAGTCAATCCTCCTCCGTATCCCCCCACTAACCCGCCACCTCATAACCACCGCCCGATCTCAATCTCCGCCGTCCCAACCACCGTCTTTACACTTCCCCCGCCGCAATCAATCCTCCCTCCGCCTCGCCGTCAGCCGCCGCAAAATGGAATCAAATCCACCGGAAAATCTCTCCGGCAGCGTCATTGACGGTTTCGTCAACGTCAAAAATCCCGCCGATGAGGAATTGACGTCGTCGTCTTACGAAAACCCTAATTTTGTTCATGTCGAGAGGGAAAACGACGGCGATGATGATGTTGTTGATGTTGGAGAGCGTAATTCTGAAGTTATGGATGAAATTATGAAAAATGTCGTCGTTTTGACGTGTGATAATGTGGAGGGTGGTAATTGTAATGTTTACTTGGTTGGCACTGCTCATGTTTCTGAGGTACCAAAATTAATTGGGGGTTTTGATCATTTTTTTTAGGGTTCTTGTTCTTTGTGTGTTTAATTTTATAATTTGATTGTGCAGGGCAGAATTTTGTAATTGTTTTGAGCTTTTGATTAATTAATTTTGATTCTGCATTTGTGAATTCTTGGGAATTGGGTAATTGTTTGATATGAATTCAATTGATTTAACAATGTTGTTGGGTTGTTGATGTTTTCTTTGGTAATGTTGTGCGTATGTTAGAAGTTATGAGTGTTGGGTTGATCAATCCTTATAGCACATTGTTGAATTGGGAATTGTAGGAAATCGTGCTTCGTTGGCTTTGGTCGTAGTTAGTTGTAGATGCTTTCTGATCCTTTAAATTGAAAGGTGACCGAGCTGAAATTATGGGAATGACCGTAGATGGTTTTACGCAAAGCTTAGTGCATTGTTTAGGTGATTGATTGTCTCGTTATTTGGAACGGGAAGACTGAGAATGCTAAAAGCTTGCTCTGGAGAGCTGTTGGTAGCTTTGTAATTCTTGATTTTGATGCAAAAATCGTCATAAGAGTCGCTGTCCCACAATTGGTTTAGGAGGGGGAGCGGGGGATGGGAGCTGCTCTTTGATAATTTCACATCATTGGCTCTATGCTCTATCACAGGGTTATGCTATTGACGAAATTGTATTATGCTTTAAGAAAGTGAACCTACTTCAACATTTTCATTTACATTTCCTATATTAATTCATTGTTTATCACGCCTTTCATTCTGAGAGGGGAAAGTTTAAAATTTGTTTATTTAATTACTTGCAGGAATCATGCAGGGAGGTGCAAGCTGTTATTAGTTGCTTAAAACCAGAGGTGCTTTATGATATTTCTCTTGGCTCCTCTATTTGATTGATTGCAACTTGCGCAACAACTTTCATGCCTGTTTTTATTGATATTTATGTATTTGGTTTATTTTGAGCCCCTTATCTGTTGGTATACTCTTGGTTTTAGGTTGTATTTCTGGAGCTGTGTTCAAGTCGAGTGTCTATACTCACTCTTAAGGATTTAAAGGTCAGTTTTCCAAACCTTTTCTTGACCTTTTAATTTGTTCCTCTGAGATTTCTGACCGCTAATTTACTTGCTGAGCCGCTTTAGTAGATGAATGGCTTTCATTGATGTTGATTGATAAATACAAGTTCTTGTATTGCCGTGCATTTTTTGGAGATTAACAATTTGGCATGTTCCTGCACCACCCCCCTTCTTTTTTGTTTTTGTTTTTGAAGGAAGTTATTCTTGTATATTCATCCTCAAGGGGTGGGAAAAATATACAAAATCTTCAACAATGAGTATCCGGAGAGAAAAAAACCAGGGAAACAACAGCTTCCACTAACCTAGCTTTTCCAGTATATCCCTAGCTTGCTCCGGGTCACACCCCCTCTTCGTCATTCTGGGCCATTTCCTTTTTATATCTTTATCTCAATAGAACATTTTTATAATCAGGTAGCTCTAGATTGAGTAGACCACTTGCTGTGGCTCATACATGGGTATGATTTGATTATCGGACATGGAAGCTGTTGAAGGCAAGGGGCTTTAGTTTTGCTGCTTTTCCCAAGCAATATGTTTAGTTCTTCCAAAGTACAATTTCCTCATCCATGATAGATCTAACTATCAATCTGTAAAGGTAAAAACTGAGCAGAGGACTACTGTTTTGCCTATGCAGTGAGCAAAACCTTAGCTGGTAGTTGGCACTTGACACGTTCAAAACAAAGTGAAGTTTTTGTTACAGCTGGTGCAGAGAAAATACCTGCCAGATCTTATACTTTCAGAATATTACCTAACTTCTATATTATTGTTTTAGTTGAAAACGCTGATCTTATACTTCCTCATTAACATTTCCTAAATTTACATTACTTCTTTGTCTTTTCTCACTTGCTTATTTTCATGGCACACTGTTCTTTTCTTTCTGTTTCTGGTTGTAATCATTCTAGTTGCACTGGATAACAAAGTTTATAAGCTTTCTTGTAGATCATGCATCTGAAGGTTGATTAGTTTACATAATATTTCTCTTATTCATGAGCTCTTTTGCTTTTTTTGTGGTTTATTTAGTGAAACGGGTTTAAAGCAAGAACTTACACAGAACATAGAAGAATTTGAAGAAAATTTTGTTGCAAAAAATTGAGGCCAATATCTTGAGTTTGGAGTGCCACAGATATCTTGAGTTTAGTGAATCTTAATTTTGTGAAAAGTTTAGTAAATTTCCGGAATGCAAGACGAGGCTAAAGCCGACAGCAAAAGCTTGACATACGGAACTGTAGCACTTTTAAATTGCTATCAAGTTCATATTGTTTGCTTACCTGGCGGAATTTGCGAAATCTATCCATTTGATTGTGGTTTTAAAGGGCTCCTTTTTTTGTTAATACTTAATGTCATTCAATTTCTCATTTGTCTCAGGTACCAACCATCAATGAAATGATAGGTATGTGGAAGAAGAAGCAGAATACTTTTGGAATAATTTACAGCTGGTTTCTTGCCAAAGTATGTATATCTGTCATTAGCCCTATCACCAGTTCTTATTGTCTTCTTGGTTTTACGTCCTTTTAATAGTTGTCTTTGGATCTTTGGTTTCCCAAATGTTCTTTGTCATGTAAAGTTATGAAATCCTGAGAAAAATATAGTGGGAATTCGGATTACTGTCATAAAACTGCTAGCATTCCACTAGCCCAGTGAGTGAATCATTGTGACATCGAATAGCAATAGCCTGGTGTTCCCAACCACCGACTGCGGAATGAAGACAAGTCGTTTTTTTTTATCCTTATACACATCAGAATCCTCGTTTATGACTCTTGAAACAACTTATCAACTCAGGTGTTGGAACAATGGTATTTTTAAAGTGCTAGCCTTACAGGGATCGGGAAAGGGTAGTATATAAATGGTTATTTGCCGAATTGGGGAACTTAGCTATTTCTTTTCGGAAAACAGGTTGTTATCCTGCAATTTCAAAAGTTTTATTTTGTATCTGGTCTTAAGTTCACAGTTCACTAATGTCGTTCCTTATCAGGTTGCTGAGAAGCTGGAAGTTCTCCCTGGTTCTGAATTCCGTGTGGCATTTGAAGAAGCAATGAAGTGCGGCAGCAAGGTTATACTTGGGGATCGGCCAGTTAATGTAAGCTTACTATTTGCGTTGTCGAAAATCTTTGTTAGTTTATACTGCTGCCCCTTTTGAGATTCACCTTTTCCATTGCTATATTTATTTTAAGTGTATAGAGAATACTATATTGGAAAAGACAACGTGATTGTAGTTAAAAGGATTTACAGTTCATGCAAATGTGTCCCTGAACTTAGTGAGGGGGCATCTATTGATTTGAGGCTGTTACCAAAGAAGGTTTTCTGTATTAACTTAGGTGAATTTTTTTGCAGCATTTGGTTCACATATATAAATTCTGGAATACTCTCTAACCTAGTTACGGTCCACTTGTGGGGAAAATCCGCGATGCTTAATGTTCAGTATTGTGCGAACAGGTAACTTTACGGAGGACGTGGGGGAAAATGCCTCTGTGGCACAAGACAAAATTGATATATTCATTGATTTTCCAAGCAGTGTTTCTGCCAAACCCAGAGGATCTAGAAAAAATGGTAAATCTTTCTGAATTTGTTCATCTGCTGATATTTTTGCACATCCTGATACAAGCTCCTGTATGCATTGAGATCTGATATTGTGCATGTCATTCCAGTTAAAAGAAATGAATGATGTGGATATGCTGACTCTCGTGATTCAAGAGATGAGCAAGGAGTACCCCACTCTGATGGAGACACTTGTTAACGAGCGAGACCAGTTAGTCTTTCATTCCTTTTGTGTTACTAATTCTTCCATAATTCTTGCTCGCGAGAGCTTAAGTGGAATTGTTATCCTGTTTACTGATTACTCTATCCATGTTTGTGTACTTTGCTGCCTCTTTCGATTTTTCTGTATGATACCTCGTGACTCTGAGGATTGCAAATTTGCCTTTTAATTCTCGAAGTCGATTGTTTATAACTATATTCCTGTGGAGGGCACATTTTGACTTTTTATGGTTTCTTTTATTGTCTGTTTTGCAAATGGTTTTCTGATGATATCCTATCTTCTTCTTTTCTCAAACCTTTTCTTCTTAACATTTATAAAGACTTCATACTTTTTAAACTTATTTATAACTATATTTTTGTAATTCTTTTTGCTTCATTTCTTTGGACGGTTTTGGATCCCTTGCTAAATGTGTTTTCACTACTTTTTCGAGACTTGTTTGCAATGATCTTTAACTTTTGTGACCCGCACTTGACGGTTATAGATGACAATTCATGTTAGCCGACTCCAAGCTTTTTGGTTTGCTCCCTCTACTCTATGTGGTCGCCCTTCTATCTCATTTTGGGAGTAAAGGCTTGGTTGTTGTTGTAATTCTCGAAATCAATTGGTGATTTTGCACAAGTAGTTGTGACACTCTTGCACCTTTTACTTCAAATGATGTGATAGTTAAGGGCTGCTTTCTTCTGTCACACCTTTCCCTTCTGTTTGTCAATCAGGTGCTGAGTAATTCTTGTTCCAGGTACATGTCATCTGCGTTGTTGCAAATTGCAGGTGAGCATACTTCAGTAGTTGCTGTCGTTGGGAAGGGTCATCTGCAGGGTATAAGGAGGAACTGGAAGCAACCTATTGAGGTTAGTGACTGTTGTTTTTTTGCAAAAACCATTTTTTATATATAAGCGCAAGATATATTCACTTGTAGTTACTTCAGTCTGGTTCATTATAATTTATACAATCGCCAGTGCCACTCATCAGTCATCAACACCATGAATGGAGTCACTTGTGGGAAGGTACAAGAGCTACAGTAGTATGCTGTCTAACCCAATGTGTATAGAGACTTCACAACAGCTTAACCATAGCATTATAGGCAATATAGAGGGAATGTTTTTGTGGAACTGAAATTGAGATTAGTTTTTTTCATGAGGAATCAACAGAATTCTCCTAAATGTGATTTGGGAAGATACAATTGGATTTCGAATGAAGATGACTGTGATGTTAATTGTAAAGGATTAACTCTTAAAGAGGAGATTCCTCACTATAAGTTAAAAATTTGTCTGTGAGTTTTTGTCTGATCATGGTTATTACTACAACATGCGTTCTGATAGATTATAAATGCTAAATTGTTACTCTGCTGTCGTTTAATCTTTCCTATCAACATTCCAATACATGCAACTTTCTTTCATCTTTTAGTACTCTCATCTACTCTGTGCTTTGTTGACACTGAAATTTCCTTGTCATGTAAAAACATCTCTGTTGGACTTGCAGGTGAAAGAACTTCTTGAGATTCCATCAAGAAGTCCTATTATCTCAGTGGTGAAGGTCCTCTCAACAGTTGGTGTAGCTGTTGCAGGCGTAGCTATAGTTTCTGGCATTTTCTTTGCATCTAAGAAACAGTCCTAGAGGCAACGTGGTTAGACAGCGGCTTGATTTGCATTCAAATTCCCAGCGTCGCTTCCTGCCTTCCAGAGTTGCGAGGGGAAATTAATGCTTACGACTCTTAATACAAGATGGTTTACCAATCTGCAAACGTCTCTTCTCAATGGACCACACCTCTGGTGATTCTTGCGCAATTTGGCACTCTCAAGTATTTAGAGGTGGCGATAAGGCCCAAGGCCTGGATGGTCAGTGTGGTAATGGTATGACATAGAGAAGCTTTGGTTTTCGTAGATGTGTGTGTTGAACGAAATAGAAAGACTTTTTTTTTATCTATTCTCATCTACTGTATATTTTTCCAGAAAGTTTACTCAACAAGGCCGAGTAGGAAACGTTGCTGTAATGATAACTTGAATCTCTGATATGGTCATATGGATATATAACCTCATAGAGGCTTTTCTCCTCTGTCTTCTTTTACCAAAACTTTGCTGCTTCAGGTTGGAATATTGGATAGTCTCGGTGAGTATCTCGCTCTCTCGTGGCTTATTGCTTTTCCTAGGGATACACTGATTGATCCGGCCAGGTTTTCATCCTGCTTACCCGAGTCGAATTATGCTCTGAAGGGGGAGACTACAGCAGGTACTTGGCCTGGTTGCGCCAAATTCAGCTTTCAATGGCATTGTAGCCACTAGCTAGGGGTTGTTCCAGACTTATGTTAGTCTCACACTCTCACCACGCACTGTGCGGTGATCAAGCCTGAACTCGGGCTGGCCACAACTATTTTTTATCCATTAATATGATGAACTGCTACAGGGAGATTGCCTGCCATGGCGCAGCGGTTCCTCAGATTAGTGCAATGCAATGCACGTAATATGTTTTGCTGCAATATCGTTGAAGCAGAGTGCGACTCTGTGATCAACTAGATATGGCTCATCAGATTACCCTTCGCATAATTCTGCCTTCTATTTCTTTCTATGGTCTAAACACTCTGATGGTTCCAGGGCCCTATGGTCTAAACTGAACTTTTCAGATTCGGTCTAAATTTTTTAACTCAAGCACAGATTCGGTCTAAATTTGAGCAAGGATTAGTGACACTCTATTGCAGTTCTCCGATACTCTGATGAGTCTGATCTACTATAGTGATCCCGAAGAGATGGTGAAAAAACTTATCAACCCACCCAAAATCTTGCTGTCTTGTTTTTTTTCTTAACTGAAAATAGAAATTGTAAATGAAATGAGAATATAAAATATAATTTAATTCAAAATGATGATAAAGGATACATGGAATAAAAATTATCCAAAAAATTTGGTGTGTTAAAGTATAATGAGCATAATATCTATCTATCTATCTATCTATATAATATAATTAGCGGTGCATTTCCAGCGTTCTCAGGCCATCCACATCAGCGTTGACATCAGCGACACGGCATAGCTGATGTCATCAACGACTATTTACGGTAATTAAATCATTTGAAATAATGGTAATTTCCTTAATTAAATGGTATTTTAATTTTTTTGATATGTGATATATTAATCAACATAATTTCCATCAATTTCGCCCGAAACAATCTTAACAGTTTACATAATTGTACGAAAAATAATCAACATTCCTAAAATAATTTCAATCAGGTAGAGAAATCTTTTAATAAAATAGGAAGCAATCGAATATATTACGGGAATATTCAAATTACCTACAATATAGCCCGTATATTGTGTAATTGCAGCTCGCATATACAGAGTAATATATTACCATAATAGTCCCAATTAGCTCCGAAAAAAATTGCATTCACTTCAACCAATCACTACTGATATATCTTTTGCCAAATTAGACGAGATAATTTAGCACGACAAAGGGGAAGTATAGATTCTTATATCAATTTAAGGAATTTAGTTGTTTGACAGTGCTACAAATTAAGCAACAAGATATTTGAGCGCAAACCTGTTAGAATTTAAGAATCATCAGCCACGCAGCCTCCATTCTTTCACTCTCTTCAAAAATTCATCCTCAAAAACACCCCCGAATGTTATACTCTTAAAAATAAAAATCAATTGGATAGTTGTTTTTTTTCTTGAATTTTTGTACATATTCGAAAAACTGAATCTTTTTTTTTTCTTATTGTTTTCAGGTTTAGTTATTGAGCAATCTCAGCCTTCACTTTGGGCAAGATCCAGATTACGGAAGATTAGGAGCGATACGATGTTTGTATATACATTTCTCGGGCGGTTTGTACATGCGGCTAATTAGTGGTAGGTGTTATGTACTTCTGATCGCTATAACACTTATTCATGTGGGTAATTATGTGTCTTGCAGTGGCACTGTCAACTTGATCTGTCGGCCCAACAGCGCGCAAGCGCAACCCTACACCACGGTCAGTGGTGCCCCTCGCCTCTCAATCTCTCACTATCGCTCTGTTTTCTCTCACCACGGTCAGCGTTGTCTTAAATTTGGTTCGTTTTCATTCTCATAAAATTTGATTTTCCCTTAGTAATTTTGTGGCAGAAAAACATGGGCATTGACGTATTGTTGGGGTTGAGTGGGGGGCTGACTTTATGGTAGTTCGACGGAAAGGATGCAGCTCAGGAAAATGGGCTGTGATCAGGGAGGAGAAAACCACGGTGTATGATGATGGGTGGAATTCTTAGCTTATTGGCTATGGAGTATTACCGTTTGAGTTTTGACGATAGTGTGAAGGGGTTTGATTTATTTCTATTGCCATACACAATGTCTATATCTTCATAATTTAACATGCATATCACTCACTGATCATCAATTTGTTTCTCCTAGGTTGAATTCATTTACATTATTCAGTGCACGAGGTTAGTTATTTGTATATTTCCGTCCGCACTAATAGTTATTGCTTCTCTTTGATGGATCACAAATTGTAGTAATTGTTAATTTTTTTTTATATATCCTTTGATACCAATTTTTATCTGATCAATCATAGTGCTTAATTAATTTGTAAATTAATTAAGCACAAACTCACAACTACTTAGATTTCTGAAAGTCCATTGGTCATCCTATCAATTTACGCAGCTAAATCATGTTCCCACATCATTTGCAGAATTTTAATCTCTCCGCTTAACTACTCAATTCTGCAGAATTTTAATCTCTTCGGCTGTAACCATGCATTTTTTGATATCATTTTCTTTTATTTGATAGATGATAGTATATGTAATTTTCTTTTGGTATGAGATCGTGGTATTACTGTGTTTTTAGTTGATTGTTAAATTCACTCATTTTTTAGTTGGCAATGGGTATTGAATGTATTCATATTCACTTGATTATATGACGATCAATGGGTGTAAATAACTGAGCTATGGTAATCGGTTGTCGAAGTCGCAGCAATTGCAGTCGAACATGAAACGGCGGCCGGTAATCAACCTGAGCTTCAGATGGCGTATCAAGATGCTTGCGGGTCTGCGGATGAAATGTTGGTAGCTAGCTTAATCTGTTGTTCTACTTATTAGGGCTTCTATGTCTTGAATTTCAAACCTATTTGTACGATTCATAGACCTTTTTCGTTAGATTCTCTTTGTGAAGCTAGCGGGACATAAATTCATAGACCTTGGTAATTCAGCATATTGACAATACCCTAATTTTGCAGTTAGAGATTCTCATGGTCAAACGCAGACTCTTAATTAGGAACATGTATAACCCTGTAAATTCGGATTGCCGGGTTGAGCAAGCTAAGCTGCTAAGATCAATTCGTCATGACATTACTAACAACTCGAATTGTTCAGCATTGGAGAAACCAACAACAGAACAGTATGTCCCTGGTGACCAATTTGAGCATTCGGGTTTGCTTTGCTGATATAAAATGTTTGTTTCTCTTAACAATACATGACCACTTAGCTAGCTTGTGGGATCGTGTGATATGGTACACTTCACCATGCATTTGCACTTTCAACAATACCACTACTATGCCTTCGTACAATCTAATCAAATTGTGTGTTTACTTTACTTTCCTTGCCATTCATTCACACTCTCAATATATAGTAGCACTACCACTATAGCACCACAATGAATTTGAACTGTATTTTTAGTGCAGTGGTATAAGCAAGGTATCCTTAACAGTGTCGTCGTTAAGGTAAGGAAATACAATACGGGTAGATTTAACACCATTCTAGATCGTTCACATCAGCTTCACCTTATACCACTTCAAACTTGACGCCACCATCCATTGATTTAACCAGAATTCATAACACAATACATTGAAAATATTACACGCGCTAAATCAGAATATTCAACTCTGTCGTATACTGGATAAATCAAATAATTTCCAGAATAAATTCTATAAACTGAAAAATTAATTTAATTTAATTTGTTTTTGCTTATTAATTTATTTAATATTTTTTTAATTGTATTTTTGGCTTAATTCCGTTATAAAAAGTGGGTTCATAATCCACGCCTCGCTGAAAAAGGGATATCAAAATGATGATCAGATGACGACATGGCCTTGATTGTTCATGTACGAGTGTAGAAAGAACTGATATACACTTATTAGCTGCATTGGCCTTGCTAAACTGCACGTTAACATTCTCCATTTTATTTCAGTGATTTTTACGGGTTCCTTTACAATTTAGAGAGCTTTTATTATTTAACTTATTTTAGAAATAAAACTATAGTGAAAGAATTTTTTTTTTCCACTCTTATTTTCAATCGCATGTTATTGATAACAAGGACAAGCAAAATAGATGGGCAGAATATAGTGAATCATCTACTAAAGAGCCGCACTTAGGATTCTATTATTTTAACTATTAAAAGTTATATTATTTCGGAAAATTTTACCAAAACGTGATTGGTGGGGTATGAGAAATGAAACATGAAATTGGGACACGTGATCCGCACAAATAATCATATAACGTTTTATCGGTCTTAAATCAACTATTATGGGTCAACGAGTGGGACAGAGTTAACCCAAAAACATGTGTGTCAAAACAAATTTAATTTAAAATGGGCTATTCCTATAAAAATAGCACTATGACTAAAAAGTAGTGGTTCGCAGATTATAGAAAACGAATTAATAACTTAGCATTATTTTTACATGTGTAACTTCGTGTCATATTTTTTTTATTGTACATCTACTAATTTAAATTTCTATTTTAAATTATTATACGATTTGCATATTTTCAAATACTAAAACGTATAATATATAACCGAGTCATCACTAAATCATACAATATGCAGTGCAAATTTGCATAGCTGACCAACTACGGGTCAAGAAATGGTCAGTACGGGTGAAAACTACATTAGTTATTGTGCCTGTTTTTTTATTCACCGTATTTCAATATTGGAATTATATTGAAAGCACTTTTTAGTCTTATTCTCAACGACATGTTATTGATTATAATAAAAGCCGGGCAAAATCATATAGAAAGATCATAGTGAATCCAAGGAATATACATAAGTATGGCTTTAAGTAATTAAATTTAAACAATCATAAAACTAAAAAGGACTTGAGTTATATGTGGAGTATGCATTTTTTTAATTCAATTATGTGCTTAATTTCTTCTTATTTTTGTCTTCATTAATAATTAACGGGTCATGTTGGGGTTGATCGAAAATATGTCTTGGTTATAACAGGTCGACGGGTTGGATCAAGTTGAGTTACCAGGTTGGTGATCCAAGTTTTTGATAGGATTACCAGCCACAATATACTACATTGACACTATCAAACGTAACCAAATCGAAATAATACAAACTTCGTGATTACATCAATGTTTACAATTTAACTTAATTTATAAACTTCTAAAATTATAATAACTTCTTTAAACAGCCCGTGCAATTTTGCACGGGTCATTAAACTAGTACTATAACTAGTTTTTGTCCCCGTGGAGTTCACATGCCTGTGTTTGTTTTTGCTTTTGTTTTTGGTTGGTTTTTTTTCCACGCTTTTGTCATTGTTAGTCAATTTAATCCCTCTCACTGTTAAAAGTAAAATCCATGTTGAAGCAAATGAAATTACCAAGAATTACAACTGTCTAAGAAACTCGGTTCAAATTTGTTGCAAGCAAGAAAACTGGAGGACTTTGAATCTTGCGGCCTAACAAATTTCCGAGTGTTTGGAAGATCTTAACTATTGGAATAATAATGGAACGCTTGGTTTTGTTACATTATGATTTATGAACGTGTTTTGGCTTGCTTAGCCATCAGTTTTCCACTTTGTGCCCTATATTTCTTCATAGCCTTAATAGTTAATCCCCAATTTGCTTTGATATGATCTCCTGCATATATATGGGTGGGAAAGGCCATTGTCAATTGTCATATCTGCCATAATCAACAATTATTCGAATTGAAACGTAGCCAATAAAATTGTTACAACAGAGGTAATTCTCGATCATAAAAGAGGAGCTCATGGTTTTCAGGTGTATGTAGAACTCGTGAACTCACCAAAGACTCAAATAGTACTTTTCAAGCGCACACAGATTCTGGAATCGAGCTTATATTTATAAATTGTGGGAAACCACCTAATAAGTTTTCCATTTTTGGGGAACCATCTAATAAATTTTATTTTTCGCAGAATCACCTAATAAGTCATTTTTGTTAAGGTAGAACCAATTATCGCCTGATTCCGGCCTTAAAGCTACCGGATTAATCCTACATGGCTTACTGGATTAGATATGTGGCACTGAGTAAAAAGATAAAACAAAATCAGTTTCTCTCTCATCCCCATGGTATGTTTAGTTCTTTTGTTGCTGTTTCGCGCTTTGTTTTTAGTCTTGTTGTATTCTTTTTTCCCCTTATTAATAATATATTCTCTTGTTGTCAAAAAAGAAAAAAGAAAAAAAACGAGAGCAAATGCAAACTTTGATCTTCTTTGTTTCCAATGCCTTAGATTTCGGCGAAAGTAGTAAACGAGCCCCATACGTTTGCTAGTATGTGAAATTAACCCCCTTACCTTTTGATTGTAGTAATTGACCCCCATATGGCCATATGTTTACTAATATGTGAAATCGAACCTTACCCAATTTCTCACATGAGAAATTCAATATCTCACCGATTTTCATGTGGTAAAGTTTACTAAAAAGGATTCATGATCTATAGTTAAAATAAACATAACAAAATACATCTAGCTCATCGAACTTTCTTCTCCATCAAATCTTAGCTTCCTTCACAGACCATTAACACCCAAAACCTTTCAACCATCAAGCTCAGTTTTGCTGAGAGTACAGCCAATCACACGAACTCACACACCTGAATTCTTAGTCGGAGCGAACACAGGCCCCAAACCTGTGTGCTGCTGAAGAATCCAATTAAGAATTTCGATTGCGAACTATCACCACCTAGCATATTAAAAAAAGTCTTTTTAATTTCTTTTCTACTCCTTGTCCAATTCGTAGGATGATGAATAGGGCAGAAATCTTCCGTGGGTGCAGCTCTTGAAGAATCCAGAGATGTGATATACATGCTTTGCCTTCATTTTATTTATTGCAGTGTTTTTTTTAAAGGGAAGATATATGTATGTTCTTATTTTGGTAAACTTTATCACATGAGAAATTTGTGAGATATTGAATTTCTCATGTGAGAAATTGGGTAAGGTTCGATTTCACATATTAATAAACATATGGGGGTCAATTAGTATAATCAAAAGGTAAGGGGGTTAATTTCACATACTATCAAACGTGTGGGGCTCGTTTACTACTTTCGCCCTTAGATTTCTGCCTTTCCTAATTTATTTAATTTAATCCAATGCCCTTGCCCTATACCACCATTGCGGATTTGCGGGTAGTCTTAAAGGTATAGTATACTAGTATGTAATATGTATATGTACATACTCCGTATAGTATAGTATAGTATAGTATAGATAACTTATATTAAACCCTACTTAAAAGAGTGTCAAGTAAAACACGGTGTGGTTAACCCAAACTTGTGAGTCGTTTAACTCGCTTAATAGTCCACCTCCGTATCGTCCCACGAACCCGCCACCTCATAACCACCGACCAATCTCAATCTCCGCCGTCACAACCACCGTCCTTACACTCCCCCCGCCGCAAACAATCCTCTCCACCTAGCCGCCAGCCACCGTAAAATGGAATCAAATCCACCGGAAAATCTCTCCGGCAACGTCAAAAATCCCGCCGATGAAGAATTGACGTCGTCTTCTCACGAAATCCCTTTTTTTCATATCGAGAGGGAAAACGACGGCGATGATGATGATGTTGATGTTGGAGAGCGTAATTCTGAAGTTATGGATGAAATTATGAGAAATGTCGTGGTTTTGACGTGTGATAATGTGGAGGGTGGTAATTGTAATGTTTACTTGGTTGGCACTGCTCATGTTTCTGAGGTACAAATTTGCGGGGTTTTGATCATGTTTTTTAGGGTTTTAAAATTTTTGTGTGTTTAATTGTATAATTTGATTGTGCAGGGCAGATTTTTGTTGTAATTTTGAACTTTGATTAATTTTTTTTTTTTTTTTGAAGTCTGAGTTCTTGGGAATTGGGTAATTGTTTGCTAGGAATTTAAGAGATATTTGCGAGATAGCACCTTTTAATTTTTTTTTTTTGAAAGACAACGCACCCTTTATACTTAATTTTGGCGAGGTGTGTCTTTTGAAATCAGTTTTTTTTTTTTTTTGCAAGACTGTACCATTTCTTTTATGTTAGGGCTCGTTCGGTATCACTGTTTTTCTTTTTTTTTTTTTTTTTTTTTTTTTCGCGTAAAAAATTTAAATAAGTAAATTGAAAGAATCTTATACTATATATTAAAAGCTGTGTTAGCTGTGTTAGAGGCAACAACCACGTTCACCGGCTCTAGTGTAGATGGACACTTATTATAAAAATATCAATATTTATTATTAATTGAATTCATCTTTACTTTATAATTTTGGGGTTGGGTTCCGCTAGGAACCATAGTTATATAGGAACTCGTACGAACCCACCCTAGAGGTCATTCTATCTGAAATAAAATACACAGATGCACTCCTTGACACCTAATCTAGCCAATCATGCCCCAAACTTGAAATGAAATATCTATTTGATGTGATTTTTAGGTACCCAAAATTTTAACGCGCGTGGAACGCTAAAATTGGGGGTATGAAAAAATATGACCAAATGAGTAAAACGGACCCATGTTAGGGTCTTTATTATATAATTTCCATAATTTTAAGATGATTGGGAGCGTTAGTTTTGGTCAAAATGGCCTCTAGTTAGGGTTCTTATATATCCATGGTTCCTACTGAAACTTAACTCTATAATTTTGTACATACCTTCCTTATTAGTTATTTGAATTGTAAACACATCATCTATATTGAAAGTGATAGTTTTATAAGCGATAAAATTTATTGATAAAAATATTTGTTCAAGAAGAAATAAAATGATACTATAAAATTTATTTCGGGCGTAGCCCGGTAGTATACTAGTTAATTTAAAATGTACGGCGTATGTTTCCATAATAGTCATACATAAAATGAAAACGAACAACTTAAAACTAAATACCATTTTTTTCTGGTTTTCAAAGACGGGACTTTGGATTTAAAAAAAGAAAATAAATAAAAAACTGAAAACAAAAAACAACACCAAACATGTCCTTTAAATTTTGCAAAAATACACCTTCTAAGTTCGATTCCTTGCAAAACTGCATCTCTTTTCATTTTCGGTTAATTTGACAAGTATTTGGCGTTGACCCGACCTTATGCTTCCTCATCCTGCTAATTAGATTGGCAGTAACACTCTTGTTTTATGCCTGAATTTGTCGCTTAAGAGAACTGAACCTACTTCAAGTCTTCAACATTTTCATTTAGATTTGCGGTTGTTTTTACTGAGGCTGTATTATGGCTTTCATTTTGAGAGGGGAAAGTATAAAGATCCTTTGTTTAATAACTTGCAGAAATCATGCAGGGAGGTGCAAGCTGTTATTAGTTGCTTAAAACCAGAGGTGCTTTACGATATTTCTCTTGGCTTCTGTATTTGGTTGATTGACAACTTGTGCGACAGCTTTCTTGCCTGTTTTTATTGACATTTATGTATTTGGTTTATTTTTAAGCCCCTTGGCTTATCTATTGTTATGCTCATGGTTTTAGGTTGTATTTCTGGAGCTGTGTTCAAGTCGAGTGTCTTTACTCGTTCTTGAGGATTTAAAGGTCAGTTTTTCGAACCTTTTCGTGGCCTGTTAATCTGTTCCTCTGAAGTTTTGGACTGCTAATTTATTTGTTGAGCTGCTTAAGTAGATGAATGGCTTGCTTTCAATGATGTTCATCGATGATACTGAAGTCTTGTTAGGTGGTTAGTTCTTGCACCTGCCGTGCATTTTTCGGAGATTGACAATTTGGCATGTTCCTGCACCACCCCCTCTTCGTCATTCTGGGCCTATCTTTATCTTGGTAGAACATTATTATATGAACAGGTACCTCTAGATTGAAGTAGACCACTTGGTGTGGCTCATACATGGGTAATGGGTTTGATTTGATGATCGGACAGAGGACTGCAGTTTTGCCTATGCAGTGAGCAAAACCATAGCTGGTAGTTGACACCTTCAAAACAAAGTAAAATTATTGTTACAGCTTGTACGGAGAAAATACTTGGCAGATCTTATACTTTGGAATTTTCTCTGACTTCTATTGTATTGTTTTAGTTGAAAACGCTGATCTTATATTTGCTCATTAACATTTCCCAGATTAACGTTAAGTTTTTTTTTGACTTTTCTCACTTGCTTATTTTCATGGCACACTGTTCTTTTCTTTCTGTTTCTGGTTCTAATCATTCTAGTTGCATCTGAAGGTTGATTAGTTTAATTTAATACTTACTCTTATTCATGAGCTCTTTTGCTTTTCTGTGGTTTATTTAGTGAAATGGGTTTAATGAAAGAGCTAACAAAGAAAAATGCAAGAACTTGTAGGAAATTTTGTTGCAAAAAATTGAGGCCAATTGTCGATTTGACACAACTATCTCAAGATCTCAGATTTGGAGTTTGGAGAGCGACAGATATCTTGAGTTTAGTGAATCTTAATTTTGTAAAGATTTTAGTAAATTTTCGGAATGCAAGATGAGGCTAAAGCCGACAGCAAAAGCTTGACATACGAAACTGTAGCGCTTTTTAAATTGTTTATTTTTTATCAAGTTCATATTGTTTGCTTAACTGGCAGAATTTGCGAAATCTATCCATCTGATTGTGGTTTTAAAGGGCTCCTTATTATGTTAATACCTAATGTCGTGCAATTTCTCATTTGTCTCAGGTACCAACCATTAATGAAATGATAGGTATGTGGAAGAAGAAGCAGAATACTTTTGGAATAATTTACAGCTGGTTACTTGCTAAAGTATGTATATCTGTCATTAGCCCTATTGCCACTTCATATTATCTTCTTGGTTTTACGTCTCTGTAATAGTTGTCTTTGGATCTTTGGTTTCTCAAATGTTCTTTGTCATGCAAAGTTATGAAATCCTGAGAAAAATATGGTGGTAAGACTGATTACTGCTATAAAATTGCGAGCGTTCCACTAGCCCAGTAGGTGAATCATTGTGACGTCGAATAGTAATAGCCTTGTGTTCCCAACCACCGACTGCGGAATGAAGACAAGCCATTATTTATCCGTATACACACATCATAATCCTTGTTTATGACTCCTGAAACAACTTGTCAACTCAGGTGTTGAACAATGGCTTTTTAAAGTGCTAGCCTTACAGGAATTGGAAGAGGGTAGTATATGAATGGTTATTTGCCGAATTGGGAACTTAGCTATTTCTCTTTGGAACATTGATTTATAATCCTGCAATTCAAAAGTTTTATTTCGGTCTTAAGCTCACAGTTCACTAATATCGTTCCTTATCAGGTGGCTGAGAATCTGGAAGTTCTCCCTGGTTCTGAGTTTCGTGTGGCATTTGAAGAAGCACTGAAGTGCGGCAGCAGGGTTATACTTGGGGATAGGCCAATTAATGTAAGCACACTATTTGTGTTGTGGAAATCGTTGTTGGTTTATACTGCTGCCCCTTTTGAGATTCACCTTTTCCATAGCTAAATTTATTTTTAAGTTTATGGAGAGTAATATATTGGAAAAGACAACGTGATTGTATACAGTTTATTCGAATGCGTCCCTGAACTTAGTGAGGGTGCAGCTATTGTTTTGAGGCTGTTACCATATAAGGTTTTCTGTATTAAGTTAAGAGAATTTTTGTTGCGGCATTTGGTTGAAAGGCTCTCTAATGTAGTTATGGTCCACTTGTGGGGAAAATCCACGATGCTTAATGTTCAGTATTCTGGGAACAGGTAACTTTACGGAGGACGTGGGGGAAAATGCCTCTGTGGCACAAGACAAAATTGATATATTCATTGCTTTTTCAAGCAGTCTTTCTGCCAAACCCAGAGGATCTAGAAGAAGTGGTAAATCTTTTTCAATATGTTCATCTGCTGATATTTTGGCCCATCCTGATACAAGTTCCTGTATGCATTAAGATCTGATATTGTGCATGCTATTCCAGTTTGAAGAAATGAATGATGTGGATATGATGAGTCTCGTGATTCAAGAGATGAGCAAGGAGTACCCCACTCTAATGGAGACACTTGTTAATGAGCGAGACCAGTTAGTCTTTCATTCCTTTTGTGTTACTCACTCCTCCATAATTCTTGCTTGCGAGAGCTTAAGTGGGATTGTTATCCTGTTTACTGATTACTCTATCCATGTTTGTGTACTTTGCTGCCTCTTTCAATTTTTCTGTATGATACCTCATGTCTCGTGACACCACCGTGTTTGTAAAGTAGTTTTACAAGGTTCATTTTGAGAAAAATTTACTGGCAAGGCTAGTTCCTGCACATTATTTCTAGGGCGGGGTCTTGGAGACCATATGGCGGTTAATGTGAGCCGGCCCCAAATCAATGGGATTCAAGTGTTGTTGTAGTTGTTGATTGTTGGAAACTTGGAATTGGAGGCCATGGTGAGGTTTGCTTTGTTTTGTCTTTCTTGTTGTCAGAAAAGGGCTTTGGATAGGCTACAGCTACAGGCACTGAGATTGGAAATTTGGTTTTTAATTCTCGAAGTCAATTGTTTATGACTATATTCTTGTGGAGGGCACATTTTGACTTTTTATGGTTTTTGTTTGTTTTGCAAATGGTTGTCTGATGATTTCCGATCTTTTTCTTTTCTCAAACCTTTTGTTCTTAACATTTGTGAAGACTTTATACTTTTTTCACTTGTTTATAACTATATTTTTGTAACTCATTTTGATTCATTTTCTTTGGACGGTTTTTAAATTCCTTGCTAAACGTGTTTTCACTACTTTTTCAAGACTTGTTTGCAACGATCTATAACTTTTGTGACCCACACTTGACGGTTATAGATGACGATTTATGTTAGCCGATCCAAGCTTTTTGGTTCGTTCCCTCTACGCTATGTGGTCGGCCTTCTTTCTCATTTGGGGAATAAGGCTTGGTGGTTGTTGTAATTCTCAAAGTCAATCGGCGATTTTGCACAAGTTTTAGTGACTCTCTTGCATCTTTCACTGGAAATAATAGGATAGTTAAGGGCTGCTTTCTTCTGTCACAGTTTTCCCTTCTGTTTGTCAATCAGGTGCTGAGTAATTCTATTCCAGGTACATGTCATCTACGTTGTTGCAAATTGCAGGTGAGCATACTTCAGTAGTCGCTGTCGTTGGGAAGAGTCATCTGCAGGGTATAAAAAGGAACTGGAAGCAACCTATTGAGGTTAGTGACTGTTGTTTTTCGCAAAAACCATCCTTTATATATCAGCGCAAGATATATTGTCACTCGTAGTTACTTCTGTCTGGTTCATTATACAGTCGCCACTTATCAACACCATGAGTGGAGAGTCACTTGTGGGACTGTACAGGAGCTATAGTAGTTACTATGCTGTCTAACCCAATGTGTATAGAGGCTTCACAACAGCTTAACGCCTTAACCATAACATTGTAGAAAATATAGAGTGATAGATTGTTTTTGTGGAACTGAAATTGAGCTTTGTTTTCTTCAAGAGGAATCAACAGAATTCTCCTAAGTGTGGTTTGGGTAGATACAATCCGATTTCGGATGAAGATCTTGACTGTGATGTTAATTGTAATGGATTTGCTCTTAAGAGGAGATTCCTCACCTATAAGTTAAAGAATTGTCAGTGAGTTTTTGTCTGATTATGGTTATTAACACAACATGCGTTCTGATAGAGTATAAATGCCAAGTTGTTACTCTGCTGTCTTAACCTTTCCTATCGACATTCAAATACGTACAAGTTTCTTTTATCTTTTAGTACTCTCATATATCCTGCTCTCTTCACATAACTGGTTCTCTGTATTTGTTGACACTGAAATTTTCTTGTCATCTTAAAACATCTCTGTGGGGCTTGCAGGTAAAAGAACTTCTTGAAATTCCATCAAGAAGTCCTATTATCTCAGTGGTGAAGGTCCTCTCAACAGTTGGTGTAGCTGTTGCAGGCGTAGCTATAGTTTCTGGCCTTTTCTTTGCATCTAAGAAGCAGTCTTAGAGGCAGCGTGGTTAGACAGCTGCTTGAATTTGCATTCAATTTCCCAGAGATGCCTGGGGCAATTAATGCTTGCGACTCTCAATAAAGGCTGGTTTACTGCAAACGTCTCTTCTGAATGGACCATGATACACCTGTGGTGATGCTTGCGCAATTTGACGCCCTCAAGTATTCAGAGGTGGCTATAAGGTCCAAGGCCTAGATGGTCAGTGTGGTATGGTATGACATAGAGAAGCGTTGGTTTCATAGATATATGTGTGTTGAAACGAAATAGAAGACTTTTTAAATTTTTTCATCCACTGTATATTTTTTCCATAAAAAGCTTACTCAACAAGGCCGAGTAGGGAAAAAAAGTGTTAGAAAGGTGCGTCCTCCTCTAGTTGCTGTAATGATATCTTGAATCTATGATATGGATTTAACTTTAGAGAGGCTTTTCTCCTCTTTATCTTTTTTTACCAAAACTTTGCTGCTTCAGTTTGAAATTTATATCTCGCTCTCGCGACTTAATGCTTTTCCTATAGATACACAATCAAATATTCAATCCTGTTCCGGCCAGGTTTTCATCCTGCTTACCTGGGTCGAATTATGCTCAGAATGGGGAGACTACAGTAGGTACTTGGGCCTGGTTGCACTGAATTCAGTTTACAATGGCATTGTAGCCAGGGGTTGTTCCAGTCTTATGTTAGTCTCAGTCTCACCACTGTACGCCAATCAAGCCTGAACTTGGGCAGGCCAGAACTATTTTTATCCATTAATATGATGAATTGTTACAGGGAGATTGCCCGCCGCGGCGAGTGGCTTCTAAGGCAAGTACAATGACATGTCTGATGTGCGTAATATGTTTGGCTGCAATAACGTTGAAGTGGAGTGCGACACTACAATTATTATTGCAATAATTTGTTTCTACCTCGACGAGAAAGTCTCTCTACCACCATATAAACGGTATTTTCGTTTTTAAAAAAAGAAAACTGAAAATTGAAAACAGAAAACAATACCAAACAGACCCATAACTTCAGAGTGATGCATCATTTTCGTGTCAGACACTAAATATCACGCCCACCAAGGTCGTTCAGGCTATTGTCAAAATTGTTGGCGAACATCGGGGCGTAATATTTTCCAAGTGTTATATCACTATTCATATCCAACACGGAAACACTAGACAACGAGACATATTCAAAACAAATGTA
The DNA here is from genome assembly GCA_963457585.1 of Spergularia bocconei. Lineage (NCBI taxonomy): Eukaryota > Viridiplantae > Streptophyta > Magnoliopsida > Caryophyllales > Caryophyllaceae > Spergularia > Spergularia bocconei. Next base: position 11,031,677 of record OY734958.1, read on the forward strand.
AACGGAGACCAGTTGCTTGGAGTCATCGCAAAGACGCAAACCCAGCTACCAGCCCACCAAGAGTCCTACTACTCCAAATTCCTAATTCTGCACTCTCCCTTTCTCTCTCACACACACAACTCCTTTCATTTTCCTCTTTCTCTCTCTCCTCTCTCCTGTAATTCAATTCCATTTCCAGGCTAACACCACACAGAAAAAGCAGAGTTAGTAGAAACCAAACCCACCCAACCCCCATTTTTAACATTATTTTATTTTAAAAATTAGTAATGATTCTTGCTTAGTCTTCACAGTTCACTCTCACTCACTCTCTCTCTCTCTCCTCAGCTCTCACCACTGTATTCCCACTTTCCCCCCCCCATTTTTCTCTCTCTCTTTTCAACTTCACCAAATCCAACTCTCTGGTAGGTCCCACTTTCTTCTTCTCTCCTATCTCTTTTTTTTTTGTTGCTCTTCAATCTTGATCTGGTTGTTCAATTTTATTTCCCCAAATGTAAGAGTTTAATAATGTACTATGTATATTTTGCTCCTTTTAATTTAAGTTAATTTTAGTTTAATTAGTTAAGATTCCGATTTTTGCGGTCGGTGGGGTTGTTTCTGCATTTTTACTGCTGGGGTTTTGTTCACATTTCAAATGTTAGTGTTTGTGATGGTAACTTTTTTTTGTTGTTTGTTTGGGTAAAATGTTGCAGTGAGTGTGGGTGTTGTTAGGGTATGGATAATTCGTCGGCGAATGGGCATCGGTTTCGACGAATATCACGCCACACGGCTGCTTCTAATACGAAGCTAGACCCACTGGTAATGTTGAATGTTGGCTTCTTCCATAAGTTTTGATTATTTCTATTATTGCCTGTTGATGTTATTAGAGTGTCTTGGTATGTGTTTTTTGAGTTATTTGGTTGTGTTTCGAGTATTTGGATTCGATATGTTTAATGAATAATGATGTTTTTGAATTGAGGGATTCGCTTTTGTGTGTGAGTAGCTTTCTCGAATTGCCCCCTTTTTGATTTGTGGTAATCAGAATCGATATCAATGTTTAATTCCGATCTCAATTAGTAAAGATTAGGGCAAGTACGCAATTGTTACTTCAATCATTCCTGTTGAAGAGCTCCTATATTATCCTATAATTGTATCACATATCGCGTATTATGAGAGTATGACGTTGATAGATGAGGAGAAAGTTGATGACTTTATAGGCGTAGGAGTTAGGATTTATCATTGTGGACGCTCTGTGGGGGTCTGAGTGCGTAACTTTTACTTGCTCGGTTTTCAGATTCAGTTCACTGTGCTCTTGAGGCTTTGCCATGCTTCTCCTTTGTATATCAGTGTTTATGCAACAGTTGCATTTCGCTGTCTTTCTTCTGTTATGAACTTGAAAAGTTGAAGTGTATATCTAGGCAACATCAAATTGGTCTTAAAACTTATTATGTTGTATGATTCTTTTCAGCTTGACGAAAACTTGGAACAGTGGCCACATCTGAATGAACTTGTCCAGTGTTATAGAGCTGATTGGGTTAAAGATGATAATAAGTATGGGCAGTATGAGAGTGTTGGTCCTGTTACATACCAAAATCAAATATACGAAGGGCCTGATACTGACATTGAAACAGGTTAGGTGATTTAGATTATTTCTGAAGTTACTCTATGTCTCTATTTTTGTCCTGTAGATTCGTCTTCTTTTTTTTTTTTTTGTTGCAATCATAAGACCCTGAGCTTGCTTTGCAATGTTTTGAATTTCTTGTTACTTAAAACTTTTATATTTTTATACTTATAAGTTTCTTTTTGGATTCATTTTCGCCCTTCTTTTTCATCCTGTATCGCTGTACTTCTTTTCTTATATCTCACATTTGTCTTACATTTTGACCCTCCTATATGTTTACGTTCTTATTTGTTACCAACTATAATATTTTCTGACTGCTCATGTTAGCCGACTCTAAAAAACTTATTGAGGAAGGCTTTGTTGTTTTCGCCATTCTGAATTCATAAGATCGAGCCCATAATAGACTCTAGGAACTCTAGTTATGATGATGTTCTATTGCATTGATATGTGCAACGTACATAATAATTCATAGGTAGCATTCACACTTATCAATTTTTGTAAAATAACTTAGATATTTTAGTTCTTTCAAGTTATTAATGATGGGTCCACAGGCAAAAGTGGGCCTTAATGTGCTATGTACATTTTTGACTATGCTCCTCAAAGCTGTATATTGCAGATTAGTATATCGGTGTGACATATCCATGCAATATGTTACTCACCCATACTCGGTTAGCATACTGAGTGGTCATACTCTAGGGATGCTTGTATGCTCATATTGATCTAATATGCCAAAAACCCAACGCGACGCTCTCTTTGAAGTCTCTTTTCATATTGTTTGGTTGGTGCAGGACATAGTAAATTGGCCAACAAAGAATCTCTCTTATAGTCTTATGCTAACTGATGTCTATCCATTGGCTTGTGTTTAGAGATGCATCTTTCTGATGCCAGACAAATAAAAACTGAAGATGATGTTGATGAGGAGCTGCCAAGTACATCTGGAAGACCATTTGGAGAGGTTTTTCTTTCTGACTTGTAGATTTATCTTCATCCAAAGCTTGAACTTCTAGTGGTCAAAGTGGCATGTGCATTTATGCTTACCAATTTTTTTAATCATATTGTGTGCATGCCGTTTACAAATATTAAAATTCTAATTATACGTGGGCTGCCTGCTATTTGCTGTTTTTGTGTAGCATTTTGGCTTATCACCGCTGCCTGCTTATGAACCTGCATTTGACTGGGAGAGTGAGAGATCGCTGGTCTTTGGTCAAAGACTCCCAGAAAATCAAGTCCAATATGGAAGGTCTTACAATCTTGTACCAAACTCGATTGATTTGTCATTTTCTTTTTTGCTGTGTTTCTAGATCTATTCTTTGCTCATTACTTACCGCTTTATTGATCTGCCTTCATGTCTTGTCTCCAGTGGGTTGAAGATCTCTGTCAAAGTTCTGTCCTTGTCATTCCAAGCTGGATTAGTTGGTGAGTTTTGTATTTTCATCTGTTTTTACCCCCATATTTGTTGAGCAAGGAGAGTAATATTCTATAACAGCAGGTTCTCATAGATTGGAATTCTAAACAACTATGTCATGTCAGTCACAACTTGTACCGGATTCAAGCTTACTATGTCTGTACTCTGTACTACCTATTCCTAGAATACATCTAGGACATTGACAGATTGACAGCTGTGTAGTGTATACATGTGCTCTCCCTTAGGCCCTTACCTAATATAGGCCGCAGGATCTCTTTGCTGGCTTATCATGTTATTTGAAAATTCTATTGGTCTTGCATATCAATATTTGAGTCTCAGGAACATGCGATTTACACTTAGCTTGTCACTAAAAAAGTTATATAAACGATGAGCTCTTGTGCCTGATCTAAATTAGTGTCGAAGCTCCTCACTCTTAGATGTACATTAGCTATTAGTTCACCGCCAGGTTTGCCTCTGCCTTATTTTTCCATTCCATTTGAGAGAGTCTGATACATCCTGTGTGGGTATTGGTGATAAAAAAGGACTTCATAGTTATTATCAGGGAACCCATTGAGAGTCTAAGGCATCATCTACTTATGATAAAATTGTTGCCAGTGATCTTGGCTATTGAAAAGAGGAGGCCATATCTCATTCGCCAACACTTTATTATATAAACTGCGCAAGCAGCTAATGCTGCTGATAAGTTGTTTACCAGCACTTTATTATATAAACTGAGTAAGCATCTAAAGCTGCTGAGATTGGACTAAGAAGTTGTTTACCGGATGGGCAAGGGAATTTTATTTGCTTGCTTTTTTAAGGATATCAGGAACTGAATTGATGGCTACAGTGGTCTCCAGGATCAAAGCTGATCTTTTCATAGAATGAATTCAGACAAGTTGAGGACCCTGTATCAACAACTGATACTATAACTTTAGATTAGGAGCTTTGTAATGGGCTATGGTATGAATCTGAGGCACAGGATTGGTTAATCTGATGCACAATATTCCTTTGGGGGGACAAATTTAGGGTACAGCCGTACAGGCTATCTACAAAGAATGGCGGAACTTGTTGACTGGAAGGGAATAAAGAAACGGGTGAGAAAAACTGATACAGTGGACAGTTTGGCAAATAAAGAAGCCTTTATGACACTTGTGGGCTGTGTTTTTGCAACCACATTCACTTCCTCATGCTATTTGGGTGAATATAGCAGAGGTTTCATTGAGGGTCTTCCAATGTCTTAAGAAAGAAGGAAGCATACTATATTGGTGGTGGTGGATCGTCTTAAGTTAGTAGGCCCAATTCAATGCCTACACTGCTACAATTGTTACCAATCGTTAATTTGAACGAGTAATCAACCTGCACAGGCTGCCAAGGACATTGTAAATGGCAGGCAGCTTTTCTTGAACAACTTTTGGAAAGATATGTTTAGTTTACAGATGTAGAACTATTATTATCTTCTGCTTACTTCCTCACGGACTTGGCTAGGTTGACATTGTGAAGGCTTGTATACAATCCTGGAGACATGTTTGCTTTGTATGAAAAACCAAGGGATTGGGTAAACTGGATTGCTTTTGAAGAAATACGGAAACATACAATACTAATATCACTCCATCTGAAATACACATTACGAGGTGGGCTATGGTCAGTCTCTACAAGTCCATGTGTGCCATAAATTAATGGAAACAGTATGGTAGGAGGTGTGGATAGAAGTCCGAATGCAAGCGAGATAAGCACAGGTCTGAAACACAATTTTTGCAGTGGGTTTCTCGTTGTAAACTTGTGACCCCAGAGATAGCAGTGAGTTGCTGCAACTAGACATCATCAAGATTTTTTGGTCCATATCCAATTATAGCAAGACTTGGGAAGGTCGCTTACCAATTCAAGCGTCTCTCGCCTTTAGTATCATTAGGGTCTGTTCTGTACTCAGTTAAGTACCAGTATTGGATGATATGTTGAAGACCCAAGCTGAACATGTACCAGTATTAGAGAGAAAATTGGCTATGATAGGCATCACAACTGCGTGTTAGTACAGTGAACTAATGGACACTACTACATGCATGAAGCTGTTGGCATCGAAAAATTGTAGCTTTACGAAAGTTTATATACCATATTCAAGTTACCGAGATAAATTTTTAGTCACTCTTAACATCTCATAGAGTATTTTATAGGTAAAACAAGGACCATAAATTCAAATTCTACTTCCCTGAACAAATGCCTGTATGAATTTTCTTCTCTCACTGATTCCAGCCTGACTTGTATGTAATTTGTACCATCAATTATGGCTTTCTCTTTTTTCTAACTCTTTTGCATTTGTTGATTGAGATGAATGCCATTGTTAAACCATATGTTCTTGGCTCATATAGATCATATTCCACAAAATTATTGCTTCTCTCCGGTTGTCCCCTGTCAGTTGCATTCTACTGAAAACCAGCCCTTCAGATCATTACCTCTACTGAAAATAGTAATTACTTGAATCATTAGCCAACAACAGCTATGCCGGAGCAGTTGATAAGTGTCTGTCTTCCTTGTTCTCACCATACGGGCTCATTTGAATCTTCATTGTAAAATTACACTCTGTTCAAAATATATTTAACCGAAGCTATTGTGTTTAGTATGTGATACCTATAGTCAAAGTCTAGACTAGTTGATATCAATTTTAGTTCCTTTAATGATTTGGGATTGCTACAGTTTGATTTCACTTTATTTAAAATCATGCTCTGACCATCATTGAATAATATACAAGTATTATTAAATACAAATTTAACTGATACACTTTTATGATCTATTTCAATTATACATTTTTAAGTTAGGTCCAAGTGACACCTTGACATGTGTGAAACTAAGTGTTGCAATTCCAGAGGAACGGAGAGAGTACTTGTCATTTTATAGTTGCGCCTCAACATTTAGTAGTGAGAAGCTGAATGAGCAATTAGTTTTCAATAGAGGAAGTAGGTATTATTTACACAAAATGTCAAAGATGCTAGTGTTGAAGTTTATTGTTAAAGGGAGTTTTAGAAGAAACGAGAATACATTACAATAACACTTTTTTGAAATATCTGTAATCCTGCCCATATGCTTTGTATTTAGATAATAGTTTAGTGATTCCATAATATCTGATTAACATGGAATTGATTGACTTGCAGAGCCATTCCATGGCACTATCTGCTTATATAACAAAGAGAGAAGAGACAAATTGTCAGAGGACTTCATTTTCCAGGTCACGCCTACGGAATCGCAAAATGTAAGTTATGGAATAAACGAATAAGGAACAGTTGCATTACCAGAGGTTCAGATCTGTTGGACTCGTTCCAGTCACTTCAATGTTCTCTAGTATTATCTTTTTGTAGGCTTTCTTGCGATACACTACCTTTTAGTTTTTTACTCTTTTTGTTTTGTGAAAATTTTCTATTATAAATTTTGGTTTTCCATTGAGGAGACACTACCTTGTAAGCCAATTTTTCTGTAATACACTACCACTACCCAGTTTACACGTAAAGTGTTCTTCGTTCTTCAATCTCTCTCCTTCATCTTCCCATGTTCCCTCTCACTTTTCTTTGATGAAAATAAAGGAAAATAGGGATTTGGAGTTGGAAAATGAGTTTAGGTAGGGTTTCACGAAAGATGAGCTTGTAAGGTAGTGTTTTGCAAAAAGAACTATAATAGGTAATTGTTCCCAATAGTATACCTTTTATGGGTGGTGCATTGCAAAACTGTATTTTTTTTTTGTCGATGCCTTCATTTTCTGTTAAGATACTTCTAAAATTAGTCTGAAATTTATGGCTTCTTTTTGTTCCCTGATTGTAGTCTGGAACGTCAAATGATTCTCGAGCTATATTCTACTTGGACGCCCCTTCAGCATCAGTTTGCTTGTTGATTCAGTTAGAGAAGCCCGCCACTGAAGAAGGTGGCGTAACTTCTTCAGTGTATTCCCGAAAAGAACCGGTTTGCATCCTGCTTCCAAACTCTTGAATATCTTATTTTACTAATTGTACTTGTGCCCTATTTCTTAGTGATGCATAATTTATCTATATACGCCAGTAAGTTGAACGTCATATACTTACAATAGTGGTGTAGTACAGAAGAGGATATTGACATTTGACAGAGAAACAGACAAAGGGAAAAGACACACAATTGAATGATATTTCTGGCCTAGTAATTGCTCTTTTGTACTTGGTGCCTTAAACTTCTTGTCGTTCTTAAGTTTTAGGTTGAAAGTAACTTTTTTTTACAAGATAGAATATTAAGATAATCCAAAGATGACATCCAAGGGGTTATGCCCAATTACAAAAAAGTCACCCATGGAATGAAGCTCTTAAACTATCATGAGTAATGTATCCACAAAAAAGAAGATATGTTTAGTGTTGGTGAGGATGTAGCCCCTTAACTCCAGCTATACAATAACCTCAAAAAGTGAAATCTGAACTCTTGTTTGGTCGAAACAAATCATAAAAAATAAGATGATTTCTTTCATTCAAAGTACACCACCAAACAGATGGAACCATCTCCCAACTCTAGTTATCCATCCTTTTGTCATCCTCGTTTTTCAAGCCCTTAGAACAGCTTTAGCCTTACGGGTGAACCCAACTTAACCCGAACAGGAATAAGGAGCCATGGGCCGTTGTACAAGCTTGTGCACAGTACAGTGGAGACTGAAACTAGCTACTTCCCACAGAGCTTGATGGTTTCGTTGTCTATATCTCTATTTAGTGCCTCTATTTTGCATTTTATGTTTTTATAAAGTATTATTACATGCTAATCTTTGATCTCTGTTATCTTTGATCTCTGTTATAAATCATTAATCTTTCACAGAGATAAGAAAACTCTTCCTCAGCCTTTTTTAATCATTGTTTGTGCTTTCCAATTTAATATGGTTTTGTTATCTTACAAATTGAATGGGGCTGTTGAATGCCTGCCTCCAACATTTAATCTTAGCTTATTCTTCGAGTTACTTAGATATGATCTTGTTTATGTTATCACTTAAAAAAAAAAGTCTTGTCCATGTTGTGCGTGCTAGTATGATTCTGTTACGAGATAGATCTCTTGTCTAAACATTAATTACTGTGACTTCTCAGGTACAGCTGAGTGAGAGAGAAAGGCAAAAACTGCAGGTTTGGTCTCGAATCATGCCTTACAGGGAGTCATTTGCTTGGGCTATGGTACCATTATTTGATAGCAGCGTTGCTGGAACATCTGGTGGATCTGCTTCTCCAAGTAGCCCTCTCGGACCTAGTGTTTCCGGATCAAGTTTCCATGAGGGTGTATCAGAATCTACCACTAAGATCACTTTAGATGGAAAACTAGGTTATTCAAGTGGAAGTTCTGTTGTTGTTGAACTATCGAACTTAAATAAAGTGAAGGAGAGTTATACTGAGGACTCTCTGCTGGTTAGTATGGTTTAATCCTTGTTTGTTATTCTATTACTCTACCATATCTAGACTAGAATAGTTATGGTGATCTTATAACCTATCCTGGACCCACATTGGGTGAGAGTCCTTAATGTGAAGTTCTGTTGCCAAAGGGTTACTATCTTTGCAATGTTCTTGGCATTTGAATTATTTTGAACTGTATGTTTTGCTGTTAGTTTGACATTCATTTTCTCCCCCTCTATAGGACCCTAAAAGAAAGATTCACAAGCCTGTGAGGGGAATGTTGAGACTGGAGATTGAAAAGCTCCATGCTGGGCATCTTGATTTTGAAAATACTTCAGAGAGTGGCAGTATGATTAATGACTCTTTTGACCTTGGGGAACGTACACCAGATTCGTCGCAGGTGAAAATCCCAGGTAATGACTTCGACAAGAGCGCTAAATTGAAACAGTCCGTTGTTGATGGAAAAGAAACATCTCAAAATGGATTAAAGTTCCATGACGACCAGGATATCTACGCCAATGAAGTAAGTTTGAATTCATTTCAATTATAGTAAGTCTAAGTTCCATCTCCTTTGGCTGCTATTGCCAAGAAGACTGGCCTGACATTTCCATAATTTTATCAACTTTGTACGGGTGGCTGGCGTTGGTGCAGCCATCTGCTCAGAGGCCTTCTTTTGGAACACTTCTTATGTGTTTTATTAACTGGTGTTAGTGGTATTGAATAAGAGCCCCTACGTCCATGGATATATTAGGGCTGATTTAGTTTTTGGTGTCAGTATGATTTTTGTGCTATATTTTACATCATTATTTTGAAGACTTCTGGTCTGTGTAATAGGTTCCTTACTTAGAAGGCAAATATTTTGATCTGACCTGATTCAAAGGTTTGGCTTGAGCTTTTAAAGATCCCTAAACCTTGAAAATTCACTATGTCTTTCCCAAATGTTGTTGCAATTAGATTTGTTTTATTACATTTCAATAAGCAAGGATAAAATTGGGGTTGTTTCGTGAGAGTCGGGAAATGAATAAAGAAAGGGACATATATAGGGAAAGGAAAAAGAATGAAATATATGGGCAATGGGAAATGATGGTACAATGGGGTAGCGCATATGTTCCATGGAGGTTACTTTGTGGTTCTAAACATTAGGTTTTCTAGAGCCGACATATGCAACTAGTCTTGGAACTTCTGGAAGTCGATGATGACTTTTTTTCTTCTTTTCTTTCTGATAGAAATATAACATTAGCATTGAAAGTGTGAATCGGTCTGACCAAAAACATGTGGTTGGATATGTGAGGTTTCAAGTTTAAGTTCTTTGGTAAAAGCCACGAGGTTTCCTGAATAATACGCTCTAGTTCAATTTTGAAAGCTCACTCTTTTATCTCACAACCTTGCATGTTAACTTTAACACCTGTAGGTCAGGTCAAATGATCTGATAGAATAGTTTCTAAGCATTAGATCAGATGTCCGAGCAATATATTAAACTTGGTGAGATGTGGAGCCAACTGATTGCATCAATTGTGTAATGCTGTTGCAGTTCCATGCATTTGACTTCCGCGCCACAACTAGGAATGAGCCGTTCCTGCAACTTTTCCACTGTCTTTATGTGTATCCCTTGACAGTGAGTTTGAGCCGGAAAAGGAATCTTTTCATACGAGTAGAGCTTCGCAAGGATGACACAGATAATCGTAGACAGCCTCTGGAGGTAAGTAACTATGCTATAACACTGATAAGAATAATCTCATTATTGTCCTTCACTAATTAAGCTTACTTGTGTGCTGGAGCTAGGCAACATATCCCAGGGAGCCTAGTGCGTCAACTGAGAAATGGGCTCACACACAACTTGCTGTTGGTACTAGGGTCTCCTGCTATCATGATGAAATTAAAGTTCATTTGCCTCCTATGTGGACTCCTCTACACCATCTTCTGTTTACTTTCTTCCACGTTGACCTTCAAACAAAATTGGAAGCCCCGAAACCGGTAATCTTAAGTTTATCTTTTGTTGTCAGACTCTTCCTAGCTTTTGTATACTGTCAAGGTCTTGTAACTGTTCTTTCTTTCCTAAAGCTCTTTTGGTTTGAAGTGTATTTCTTTGCCTAAAAGGAAAATACTCTTACATGCTGTTGTAGGTGGTGATTGGCTATGCTTGCCTTCCACTCTCTATCTATGCTCAGTAAGTAGTTACTTCCTTATTTTGTCTGTCTATGCTCATTTATTCTGCCAGCATGGTTCACGATGGGTGAGAAGTGTTTTGCCTTACTAGACGTAACATTCTTAACAACGAATAGAACAAGTTCATCCAGGAACCATATAGGGTAAAAAAATTTGATGGTCAGACGAGGTGGATGTTCCAATATTACAAATAGAGAAGGGATGCAACTGTACTTGCAAATGTAGTTTGATTCTTAGACGCTATCAATAAAAATTGAACGGATGAAACTCAACCTGTGTGACACTTCTTATCCTATTTTGGAGATGTGTACTGTATTTGCATACATAAAAATCACTGTACATACTGTGAAAATTGACTCTACTTATGAATGGTGTAACTATTATTGATGTTAAATATATAATTTTGTTGGTCAGGTCGAGATCTGAAATCTCACTGCCTATCATGAGAGAGCTCGTTCCACATTATCTTCAAGATTCTGGAAAGGTATATATGTACAGTGTGTAACCTCTGATATTACGAAGCTGTAAGGTTAATCTGGATGAAATTAATTTACATAATGTCATTAGAGTTTCATGTGGTAGTCCAAAGATTTGGAAAACAAGTTAGAACATCTGACTAAATGAGGTAAAAAGGAGCTTGTCAATCACAATTGAATAACTTATGTGAAAAGGAGCTTGTCAATCACAATTGAATAACTTGTGCAAAAAGGAGCTTGTCACTCACAATTGAATAATTGCTAAAAGGATCTTGTTAATTACAATTGAATAAACATGTACTCTTTTCTGTTTCTCTTGATGGCTAGCTAAAGCCTAAAGCTATATCTGTGTGCTAGCTCTGTATAAGATGGTTCTTGTATTCTTATGTCCTAAGAAATTACCAACTTTTGTGGGTAATCATCATAGGAGTGCTGTAGTTTTCTTATCAATTTACCATTAATGCGTAGGCTTTGTTGTTGTTTTTATTGTCGATGTGTAACTATATATCATGTGATCTGAAGTTACTGTTTCATTTTTATTTAGGAGAGACTTGACTACTTGGAAGATGGGAAGAATGTCTTCAAATTACGATTAAAACTATGCTCTTCCTTGTATCCTACAAATGAGCGCATTCGGGATTTCTTTCTCGAGTATGATAGGCACACCCTAAGAACAAGCCCTCCCTGGGGATCTGAGCTGCTTGAGGTAATTGGTCAAAACCATCAATTTCTCTCTCTTTGCTTTTATCTTTGTTTTCCTCTGTTTATGCCTTGATATTTCTACAATCACATCTGCACTCAAAATTTAGACTCCTATAACTTTTGGCGTAATGTACTGCTTCGATGTCGTGATTAATGGTCTATCGTACATCATAGTTGTAGACTTGTTAGGATCATAACTAATGTTATGTGGTTTAAAATAAAAACTGGGCTTGATAGTAACCGTTCTTACCAAAGCTACTTTTAATTGGTGCCGCAAATTGAAAGCTGTTGCATGCAGAAGTGATGACCGTTTTTGAAAATTATGGAATAAACACTTTATATTTATCCTTGTTCAGATATTATCTATGATGCCTCACAACAATTTTTGTTTCGAACTCTTAACTTTAATAGGATGAAGTCGTGATATGTTTTTGTCCTTTATTTTTTGTTGTCTCTTTTGGTGGTTGAATTGTTTTCTACCCTTTTGCAGAATTCCTTACTTAGTCCATGATAGCTAACACCAACGTCTTCCTTTCTTCCTTTTTTTTTGTTATATTTTTGTTTTTGTTTTTTTTTTTTTTTTTGAAAGGGGAGCCTTGGCTCACCGGTAAAGGTGTTACCGTGTGATCGATAGGTCACGGGTTCAAGTCCTGGGAGCAGCCTCTTGTCTAAAAAGTGACAAGGGAAGGCTTGCCCTCAATACACCTTTGTGGTGGGACCCTTTCCCGGACCCTCGCTTTGTGGGGACGCCAATGTGCACCGGGCTGCCCCTTAGGCTTGGTAGTTTTTTATTTTATTTTATATAGGTTGATTCTGATGAGAATTGAATGATTCTGTATATGTCATAGAAGTCTCTAGTTTTAAGCTCATGCGCATGGTGTTTGATTGTTCTATTTCCGAGGGGAAATGACTAATGTAGCTATGATCTTGACAGGCCATTAACAGTTTGAAGAATGTCGAGTCGACTGCATTGCTTCAGTTTCTTCATCCTACCTTGAATATGCTTCTTCATCTGATTGGAAATGGTGGTGAAACTCTTCAGGTTTCTGGGAAAAATCTGCCCCTCTGTATCTTTTTAAATTGATGATAGTGGTATAAGTAAGAGTTGTGTGCTCTCGGCTTTTTTTCCCTCAAAAAAGCTTTCGTTAACCAACTCTTGTTTTTTTTGGTACAAAGGAGCAGCTAATGCTGCGGGGGTGGGGGGTATGAGGATTTGAACCCGGGACAACCCCCAGGCAGGTTGAGTTCCTATCCACTAGGCCAATCTTGATCCTCTTAACCAACTCTTGTTGATCTCCAGACCAGTGTTATTGAGTATACTATGACAGTCATGGCTAACATGCTGCTTAAATAATTTGGTAACACATTAGTCATTAGAATTTGTACGTCCGCGTAACTCCTGCTTGCTGTTTCAAGATTTTGTGCATTCTAATTGTTCTCAATTCGTATCCATTTTTCATCGGTCTCACAACAATGTCAAACCACCTTCATTTTTAAATTTTAACCAATCCTTTTGACGTCCATTTAGTCAAGAAGCGAAGCTGAATCATGGATCCTTTATTCATGGTGTGAAACCAGGAAGTTTAATAATATGAACATCAGATTGCTGTTACTGAGATGGAAGTTCTGTGTTTCCTTGGTCCTAGTAGAGAAACATATTAAAGAACAGTACTCACAACAAAAGCTTTTATTGGGCTCTTAATATCTAGCTCTCATATGTGCTTCTGTTATGAGTGGTTTTCGTTCATCAGTTTATTGTGAAGTTAAAAGGTTTTATTTTTGCTGTAACTCTACTTCTTTGGATCTGTCGTTCGTGCAGGTTGCTGCCTTCAGAGCAATGGTGAATATCTTGACTCGGTATGCTCATTGTGCTTTCTAGTAGTTCCAGAACAATTATATAGGTTATTGACAAAAACTTGGGCAAGAGGGTTCTATGGTCGGGTATATGGGAGTCACCCCCTTGATGTCCTTTAAGTATAATGATATCCTAACTTACTTATCCATTAAAAAAGGTGTCTGCAGTTCGGCGTGGTGGGGATTAAGGTATTAGAACGATGTTTTTAAAAGTACAAGCTGATTACTTAATCCCGAACCTTAAACTCTCATACTGCCGTACTTTCTTCAAGACTTGCTGTAGACATGATTTTGTGTGCTGCTAGTTGCATGTCAATGTTACTCAATACTTGGATGCATTAAACTTTGTTTTTGTGATTTGATTGTCATCAACTAGTATCGAACATGTCTGGGTCGACATTTTTAATTTCCTGCTATCCTGGAACTCTTGATTATCTAGATCTTTAATATCTGGCAAGACTGAGAATCTATAACAGATTATATTTCATTTGTTCCCTTCCTTACATTTTTTTTTTTTGCTTTCATTTGACATTGATGTAAAACACTTCATTGATGTTAGAATGACGAGGTTTTTTCTATTTAATAGGGTGCAGCAAGAATCTGTTGATGATGCAGAAAGAAATAGATTTCTTATTGGCTATGTTGACTATGCTTTTGATGACTTTGGCGGACGTCAATTGCCTGTTTATTCAGGCCTCTCTACTGTCTGGGGAAGCTTAGCACGTAGTAAGGTACAATTGCTTGTTTCTGTTTGCTGCTGCTCATGACTGCCGTCACTTGTTTAGCGTTCCCTGCTCATTGAAATTAGTACCACAAGGCCCTGTTTCTAATTTTTGTTACTTCTCTTCCTTTACTCTATGCATCTCTAGGAGCATGCCCTTGTTAGTGTGTTAGGACTCTCATCCAAATGCATTTGAGTTTGCTACATTCAATGAACTACTTATTCGTCTGAAAAAGGAGTGGGTAGCTCAATTTGGTCTATTTCTACCCCTCTTCACCTGAAATCTTGACTAATAGGTGAATTTAGAACCTCACTTATGAACCACCTCTTACTATCGGTCTACCAATTGCAAATGTCCATAGTCATATATTGAATTTATACATGCGGCTTGGTGGTTCATAAAAGTGCGTCATATTCTGATGAAGTTCTAGTCTATTTTGCTTAGGATATATTTTATATATGTGGTCTTGAATGTACATGTTATCTGCTTAAAATGATGCCTTTTTGGATCTATATGCATACAATGTATGAGACATGTAAATTATGTATGGTTCTTTGTGTTAAGGCAAAAGGATATCGTGTCGGACCAGTTTACGATGATGTATTGGCGATGTCTTGGTTTTTTCTCGAGCTTATTGTGAAATCGATGGCTTTGGAGCAAATACGTCTTTTCTACCATAGTCTTCCATCAGGTAGTTTGTTTATCTTAGTTTTTTGTTTTTTGAAATGTTGTTTATCTTAGTTAGAACTTCTTTTTTAGATTCTTTGTGGGGCATTCATTGATTTCAATCATCTTAAAAGAATTTTACATGCATTAGTATAATTAAGGAAAAAGAAAACAAGAAACATTCTTGGAAGGAAATGTAAACTTTTCACTCACTGATAGACTAATACGATGCACTGGCCCTCTTGTAATTTGCGTCAATTAACCACCCCAACCCACCTTAATTATGTTGATGATCCACTCTCCAAGTTAATTGTCTCTCCCTTTTATCATCGATCCCTTGTGTCCCTGAAATTAGTTAGATATTTGGAGCGAAGAGAGAGAACAAGAATGGGGCGAAGACTGGAGGGTCAAGGTGGAGGACTGTGCGGGGAGGATAGAAATTTTTTGTGCTTCTAGGGAGGGATGGCAAGGGGAGGCGCGGCAAGGCTAGGGGCGCTGTTCGAGTGGGAGGGGAATGCGGAGCATTGAGGTGGTGTGGAGATTGGGCAGGGTGACAGATTCTATCGCTGGGTGGTAAAGTGTAGTAGAAAAGTGGTGGTTGGGAGTTTAAATTAAGGGTAGGGTAAAGTTGGAAAAATAGAACCCCAGGCCCACTTATTTTATACTCCATTGCTTAAATTTATGGTCTAAAGAAAACATTAGTAGTCAAATGGAACAGGGAGTACTCATGAAAGTTT
Source organism: Spergularia bocconei (assembly GCA_963457585.1). Taxonomy (NCBI): domain Eukaryota; kingdom Viridiplantae; phylum Streptophyta; class Magnoliopsida; order Caryophyllales; family Caryophyllaceae; genus Spergularia; species Spergularia bocconei. Next base: position 11,047,371 of record OY734958.1, read on the forward strand.
CTGTCTTGGAAACCCATGTACTGAATGTGTTTGGAGGTTCCTTTGCATATTGTATGATTATATTGTTTAATTGTCTAGGGGAAGATGTCCCACCAATGCAATTGAAAGAGGGAGTGTTCAGGTGCATTACCCAGCTCTATGATTGCCTTATTACCGAAGTACACGAGCGTTGCAAAAAAGGATTGAGCTTAGCCAAACGTCTAAATAGCAGCTTGGCTTTCTTCTGTTATGATCTTCTGTCTGTGATTGAGCCTCGCCAAGTTTTTGAGCTGGTATACTTCTCTTGCTTCTGAAAGTTCTGTTCCCTTCATGGAAACAAAACACTACATTTTTAATACTTAGCTCTTAATCAATTTCGTTTACTGAAGCAAAAATCCATCAAATTTGGACTGTTTTTCTTCTCCTGTTGGGGATGCCCAAGAGATTTGATTTTTAACTTCCTGTGCCAACTCGTGATGTTGCGTGATCCCCTCTGATATTCCTAGTGGCTTCATCTTGCTGTAGCAGAGCTATGCAAATATGTTTATACTTAGGGTTTCTTCTAATCTTTGTTTACGGACTAGTTATCTCATGCTGGTTAAAGTATCAAATTGTATGGAATTATTGTTACTTGTTAGGGAAAAGAGATATCCTTTCTCTTGTAAGCGCACATTTATACTTACACCGAGTAAGGTGGGTCAATGTTATAGCTCGTACTGCCTATTGCAGGTATCACTGTATCTGGATAAGTTTTCTGGGTTATGTCAGTCTGTTCTACATGATTGCAAGCTTACCTATCTACAAATCATATGTGACCATGATCTGTTTGTGGAGATGCCAGGACGAGACCCTTCAGATAGGTACGATGATAATAAGCGCATTCTCAAATGATTATTTCTCACTATAATATATCTGAATCATCATGTTTACCTGTGTGAAATGCTAGAGGATATCCTCATTCTTCCTATAATTATTTTACTCAGATATGAATAATTGAACTCTAGAGCTGCATCCATCGTCTGACCTACTTAGCCTGTGTAGACGGGAACTTTTTTTGAGGCATGAGGGCCTGATAATGTTGATGTAAATATATATTGTCATCAAATCTGAGACAATTGTGTAATGCCACGGTATCTGAGTCGTGGACATGCCCCCTTATCTCTACCACCTCTATGAGATGAAGGGAAAACGGAAAAGGAACCTGGTAATGCAATATAAGTTGGCCTCTCCACTCAATGATCTACCATGGTTTGGGGTAGCTTCTCTGATTGCGGAGTATCATTAGTCTTAAGATTATCCTTTACAGTTGTCCAAAGAAAAGCATTAAACCTTTAGTGCTACAGTTATTTTTGCAGAAGATTGGTCTATCTGTGCAAGATTTCTGTTTCTCGTTGAGCCAAAATACTCCCTTTTCTTTTGATTTAATATATAATGGATAATAGAAAGTGGCCCACTATACTCTATATACTTCTTATACTGCAAAGTAGCAGCCACCATGCAATTCTCAACACAATTTTTATATTTGGGTCACTCGGAGACAGTCTCTTTGTGTTGAAACACACAAGTATAAGGCTGTATACCTTTCCATAGGCTGGAACCTTTAAGGCACCCGGGTAGTGTTCTTGTATTGACAGTTCTAAGTACTGTATGTTGTTGAACCTTCATGCTACAAAAAGTCGTCAATACTAAGCTAATATGATTTTGCTAATTACACTTCTGTGCTGCAGAAACTATCTTGCTTCAGTACTGATACAAGAACTCTTCCTCACTTTGGATCATGATGATTTATCACAGAAGTCTAAAGTAGGTTCCTTTATTGACTGGTTGAAACATCTTTTTTACTTCACTGTTTCATGGTGAAACATATCCATGCTGTCAGATTTTTATATTTTCACTTCTGAACGAAATTTTTTTAACCTGTAGGCATCTAGAATCTTGGTGGTTCTCATGTGCAAGCATGAATTTGATTCTCGTTATCAGAAGCCTGAAGACAAACTATATATTGCACAACTGTATTTTCCACTTATCAGTCAGGTACGTCCGTAAATTATGTTCCTGGCATCTAATAACCCCTCCTCCCCCCCCCCCATTCACCCAAAAATAAGCTCACACTAATTCATACTCCTTTCTCAGGTTCTAGCATACATTGAATATTTTCAATAAATGACTAGAAACTTGAGAAGGGTGTTTCTAAGGGAGTACAACAGCTGCTATGGTCTATAAGTTAATCGGCCTAAAATGTTCTTGGCCTTTTGTTGCCTATTGTAGTATGATCATTGTCTTAATATATTATGAAGATTCATGTGGCTTTTTTGTGTGATATCTTAGGAAGTGTTGTGTAATTTGCTCTTGTTGAATGCTTGTTTGGGAATGATAATAACTGGGAACTTTGTTGTTGCAGATACTAGATGAAATGCCCGTCTTTTACAACCTCAGCGCTGCTGAAAAGCGAGAAGTCTTGATTGTTGTTTTGCAAATTCTGCGGAATTTAGATGATGCATCTCTGGTCAAAGTGTGGCAGCAAAGCATAGCAAGAAGCAGATTATTTTTCAAAATTCTGGAAGAATGTCTAGTTCTCTTCGAGGTCCTGAGTTTAATCCATTTATTTGATTTTATCCAGCTTTTGTTTTTGCTTGTTTGGGCATAAATCCTTGTCTGAGCTGCCGATGTTGCAGTCAATATCTTATTTATTGCTTTAACGCTGACCTCGCTCTTTAACGTAGAAATATGATGCGTAATCATTTAAGTGGTTTTTGAGAGGAAAATCATCTAAATGAGTAGAGTAGGTAGACTTACTCATCCATGGGTCCATCTTGGATAGTTCAAGTTTTGACTATCAGGGGCCTGAAAACCTGTTTAATTGTTTAATCACTAGCTGAGTAAAATAAAGGTCGCATTATTGGATGAGATTTTGTGCAACTGATATAAGGGGATTAGAGGATGATGTCTTCAAAACATCTGGTATTGCTCTTTCAGATTCTTTGATCTTCTTCCTTCCCCAAGAAAGTTAAGCCTCTGTTTGACCCAATTACGTCTTTCGAAGAAGAGTGCTTTTTTCTTTTTTCCGTGTGTTGCATATAATAGCGGGATGCAGCAGTATCTGTAGTTGACCTTTGAGTTAGATACATTTTTTGGAGCCACTTATTTACTATGGCTTCTGCTGCATTTGATGTTAACTATGCGGGTTTTGTGGTTGCCAAAGAATTTTATAATAATAGAACTAGCTGTAACACCCTGTAGGATAGGAAATATAACATTCTACTTTATTCACTGTGATGGTCTTTTGGATTCTTTTGTGTAAGCATTGTCAACGGACATAATCTTGATCTTTATAGAAGAAAAGGTATTGTTAAAATTTCCACTTCAAAGCCAACTCTTAACTCTGTTCATGTAAGGTGTATTTTTGTACAAACATACATATGTATATATCGATTCTGTTTGTCTATTATTGGTTGAGCAGTTCTTTATGTTGGGAAGTTCGGTAGTTTTAATTATTGATTCACTAAAAAGACTTGTATTGACAGTTTTTTTTCTACTCTGTCATTCTATATCTTACAGCATAAGAGACCAGCTGACAATATGATTTTAGGAAATAGTTCTCGTAATATTGTTGGAGATGGCCCTGTTTCCCCGAAGTATTCGGACAGGTTGTCTCCTGCAATCAATATATATCTCTCTGAAGCATCACGCCAAGAGGTAGTCTGATTATGGAAGTAAATTTTCTCAAATTCCTGTTACCTGGTATCACAATTTAATTGGAATCAGCTGGCTGTCTTTGTATTTTTTTTTGTTGATGCAGTCTCACAGAACTCCAGAGAATTATCTATGGCAGAAAGTGAACTCTCAGTTGAGTTCCCCAAGCCAACCTTATTCATTGAGAGAAGCTTTAGCTCAGGCACAGTCATCAAGGATAGGAACCTCGTCACAAGCACTAAGAGAGTCCTTGCACCCAATGTTGAGACAAAAATTGGTAAGCATTCTGATGTTTTTATTTGTTAATACTATTCAGCCTTCACATTTAGAGGCATTCAAATGTCGTCATAATGAGGTCCTTAGGAATAGGAATGAAGCTCCACATGGATTATATCTTTCTTTTTTCATTATCTTCTTTAGTAAATAGTTTCTGATTTTATTTCTGCGCTATTCAGGAGCTTTGGGAAGAGAATTTGTGTGCAGCTGTCAGCCTTCAAGTACTAGAAATTACCGAAAAGTTCTCAACAACTGCTGCAGCTCATAGAATTGCTACTGATTATGGAAAACTTGACTGCATAACTTCCATCTTTGCTAGCTTTTTCTCACGGAACCAGCCACTTTCTTTCTGGAAAGCTCTTTTTCCAGCTTTCAACAATATATTCCGATCCCATGGTTCAACTTTGATGTCACGTGAAAATGATCGTTTCCTAAAGCAAATTGCGTTTCAACTTCTACGCCTTGCTGTGTTTCGTAATGACAATATTCGAAGAAGAGCTGTAATTGGGCTCCAGATACTTGTGAGGGTATGAATTTTGTTCTGTTGCAAAGAGCTAGTTGTGTTTGTGATGTTAGGTGATTTGAAATGCAATCTTTCAGACTAATTCCAAGTATCCTGTCTGCAGAGCTCCTTCTGTTACTTTAAGCACACAACAAGGCTTAGCGTCATGCTGACGATCACCTTATCGGAATTGATGTCTGATGTTCAAGTTAGTCTGATGAAACCTGATGGTACTCTTGAAGAGAGCGGGGAAGCACGGAGACTTCGTAAGTCTTTGGAGGAAATGTCAGATGAAGCAAAATGCCCCACTTTGTTGAGGGATTGTGGTCTCTCTGAGTCTTTAGTGGTTGCCATTCCTGAAAAATCTACTGAGAATCAATGGTCATGGTCAGAAGTTAAATGCTTGTCTGATAATCTAATTTTGGGCCTTGATGCAAGCCTGGAACATGCACTTCTGGTAGGATTTTGTGCCCTATTGAATAGCTAGCAGTGTTCAATAAAAGAATTAACAACTTCAACTATTGTATTATAATCACTGCTTGTTCTGTAGCAGGGTCCTGTGATGAATATCGATAGATATGCTGCAGCGGAAAGCTTTTACAAACTTGCTGTAGCATTTGCTCCAGTTCCAGATCTTCACATAATGTGGCTACTCCATCTATGTGATGCGCATCAAGAAATGCAATCCTGGGCTGAAGCAGCACAGTGTGCAGTTGCTGTGGCTGGTGTTGTCATGCAGGTATTCATTCAACTTTGAGGTTGACTGTCCATGCTGATGATACTTTCCATAATAAATGTTTAGTTTCATTCCTTCGACGTAATAGTTTCAGATCCATATTTTTGTGTGCGTCGATCCTGTACGTACTGTACACTACATAAGTCCAGAGTATTTCATTTGTCAGTAGCACGTCTGACCGGGTTGTGTTACATACTTGTATTTATCATCAACTAATGTTTAATAAAAAAGTGAGTTTTACTAATGTTACTGTAACATCCCGCAGGCTCTCGTTTGTAGGAATGATGGTGTCTGGGGTAAAGAGCATGTCGCGGCTCTCTGGAAAATATGTCCTATGGTAAAAAATGATATCGCTTCTGAGGCCTCAGCTGCTGAGGTAGAGGGATATGGTGCTTCGAAACTAACTGTTGATTCCGCTGTGAAATACCTTCAGCTTGCTAACAAGCTCTTTTCCCAAGCGGAGCTCCATCATTTTTGTGCCAGCATTCTGGAATTAGTAATTCCAGTTTACAAGAGCAGAAGGTCGTATGGCCAGCTGGCGAAATGCCATACGATGTTGACTAGTATATATGAATCTATTCTTGAACAAGAAGCAAGCCCAATCCCTTTTACTGATGCTACATATTATAGGGTAGGATTTTATGGGGAGAAATTTGGGAGGCTGGATCGAAAGGAATATGTATACAGAGAACCGCGTGATGTCAGGCTTGGTGACATCATGGAAAAGCTTAGTCATATATATGAATCTAGAATGGATAGCAACCATAGGCTTCATATAATACAAGATTCTAGACAAGTTAAGGCGGATGAGTTGCAGCCAGGTGTCTGCTATCTGCAAATTACTGCTGTTGATCCTGTTATGGAAGATGAGGACCTGGGAAGTCGGAGGGAGAGAATACTTTCCCTCTCCACAGGAAGTGTGCGTGCTCGTGTTTTTGACCGATTTTTGTTTGACACTCCTTTCACTAAAAATGGAAAGACTCAAGGTGGATTGGAGGACCAATGGAAGCGGCGAACAGTCCTCCAAACTGAAGGCTCATTTCCTGCACTTGTTAACAGGCTCCTGGTGACAAAATCTGAATCTCTAGAATTCTCGCCAGTAGAAAATGCAATCGGGATGATTGAAACTCGGACTGCTGCTCTTCGCAATGAGCTTGAAGAGCCTCGAAGCTCTGAGGGGGACCAATTGCCACGTCTCCAAAGCCTGCAGAGAATACTTCAAGGCAGTGTTGCTGTTCAAGTAAGCATCACTCCAGTTCACTATTTATTTTCTTCACATTGATCCATTTTGCTCAAGTTAATATTATGAAAAAGGTGTAGAAGCGCCCCATCGGATAGTCTCCTTCCTAAAGTGATACTACTATTCTTTAGAGAAAATTATAGAAGAAACCGAATATTGAATACTGCCAATGAGTGCAAATAGTGGATACCCGAGGGCACCACACAAGAAATTAAGGTTTCCCTTGTGCTTTGGATGGCTGAAGTTACCCCTCACCCTGCCTCCGAGGAGGGTTTTTTTTTTACAGAGGGAAAATATGTCAAAAACAAAGGAAAGTACATAAATTAAAAACCCATCCCTATTTCAAAGAAGTATTTTTTAGCCACCAAAGTGATGAGGGTGGGATCTAAAAAACACCAAAGTTGTATTTGGTATTTATAAAACACCAAAGTTGAAAATCTTGTTTTTAAAACACACTTTAAGCTATTTGGGTATTTATTAAACACTAAAACATATAAAAACATTAAAAAATAAAATGAAATTATGTTCTTACTTACCGAAATTAAGAAATATTAGACTCGTTTCACAATAGGTAAACATATGGAGTAAATCCAGTTCATTGATCTAAAAAAAAAAAAAAAACAAATCACATAATTCAGCAAATGTAAAAAAAAAAAATACGAACATGTTTGAACGGTACCGCGAAGTTCAAAATGTAGCATAAAATTGTTTAAAAGTGCCAAAATCCTTGCGCTCTCGCTCCATCAGGTCTAGGACGACTCTCATTTAGATTTCCCATAATCCTAGGTTCTAATTGTAAAGTTTGTTGGATATGACTTAAGCTTGCGTTGTGCCTTAGTAGAGAAAATCGATGATGGAGAACTGGAGGAGAAGATGAGTAATTTTTGTTTTTTAACGCATAAAAATAATTTACAAGGTAAAATAAAAATTAACATTTTTTTATTTGTTTTGGTGTTTAACAAATACCAAAATAGTTTGAAGTGTGCTATAAAACCAAAATTTTCAACTTTGGTGTTTAATAAATCCCAAATACGACTTTGGTGTTTTTTAGATCCCACCCTCTCCACTTTGGTGGCTAATAAAAACTTCTTTGTCCCTATTTTATGTTTGATTGTCTGATTGATGTGGATTTTCCTTGTTCTTTTGCAGGTAAATAGTGGAGTGTTGAGCGTGTGCACTGCATTTTTATCAGGCGAGCCTGCCACGAGACTCCGTTCACAGGAGTTACAGCAACTAATTGCTGCACTGCTTGAATTCATGGCTGTTTGTAAGAGGGCTATTAGAGTACATTTTAGGTTGATTGGAGAGGAAGACCAAGAGTTTCACACTCAGCTAGTGAACGGATTCCAATCTCTTACCGCGGAATTGTCTCACTACATCCCTGCCATTCTCTCAGAACTATGATAGATTCTAACTGTAGCTGTTAGCATTCTTCGATTCTTTGAAGTGCAAGTACAGCCTGCACGCCGTCTCTTTTCTTTTTCTTTTTGTGTGTTTGTTTCTTATGTAAAAATAACGAAGCTTGTGCAATACTAATTCATGAAAATGTATTTGTTCCTTATTTGGTTTGAGTGGAATCATTTTCCTCGAAAGTTATGATATCTCGGGTTTGGTTTGTAAGATCCAGTGCATCCCATGACTTTTTACTTATTTTCATTTGAATATACGAATTATCAAATCTCACCTGTTCATTTTCTCATTGCATGCAATCTTTTTCATAAAGACTGTCTAATTTGTTTCACCTGAAGAAGACCCAAATACCCAATCCACTGGTTTCGGATCTTCCTCTTTTATACATCTGGTTAGAACGGCGGGATAAATAACAAGTGAATCATAGAACATTTTTTTCTTCTTCTGACACTACTTGCGGAACTAGGGGTGTAAACGAGCCGGACCATGCCTAGACGCTCCTAGGTTTTCGCTTGGCTCGTTGTTACCTCTACCCCTACCTACTCAACCTCGTGAAGAGTTTAGTATTACATATCCCTCTAACAAATAGCGAATTTTGTAAAGTTTTCAAGGTTATTTTATCTTAAACTGAATTTAGCAAATCAATACGCACTTACATATTTCTACGACTTCTCATGTATAAAACTCAATCTACTGTCTTTCTGTAAGACTAGGCTTCAAGCTCTAAGAGCCATGAATGATTTTAGAAAACTCATGGGATTAGATGAGATCTTTTGTTGTTGTTACAATAAATGAAACCATTCATCTCACGTGTTTCGGCCAATTGACATGTGGCTCTTATCCCCTTTACACCAATCAAAAAATTAGTCAGTTAGAAATCTTGCAACACCCATATCTTTCAGAATGCTTTATAAAAATATCAATAATCCAACTTTTTTCTTCCTATACATCGAGACCCATTTTTTTTTTATGTTTTGACACATTTCTTCATATTCTAGCTACATTAAATCCTTTGGATTATCAAAATAATATATACAAATTAGAGCATGTTTAGTGGTAAACTACAATGCTTGTATTGTATTGTCACTTTAAATTTTAAACTACACTAGATTATATGCAATGGTAAACTACAATTATTGTAGTTTAGAATATATCTCAACTTAATTGTAATTATAAATTTTGACCAATCACGTATTTTTCTTTTCTTATTTTAATTCCAAGCTAGGTAGCTTGTGGGAAGTACGTAGCTCGACAAACTACAAGTCAAGCAATAAATTCAATGATACAAACTATTGATGTAAGCAGTTTGGCAAGCAAAACTACAACACTTTTTCACCATTGGAGTTGCTCTTATTTGTTAGTCATGAATTATACTCTTATAATTACTTCAATTAACTATAGATAACTAGTTTTTGCGCCCGTGAAATCACGGGTCTATTTGTAAAATACCATACTCTTATATCTTTATGACTAACTTTGTGTGATCTATCATTGCGTCACCTTCATCTTGTTTAAAATTGAATGAGCAGAGTAAGAAACAGGCCAGATTATTGACACTGTTTGATAAGCCTTAATAAAAGGGTAGTATTCAAATCGACGGTTCGGAGTCATTCAAATAAGATTAGATCAGAACTGCTCAAATAACGTTCAATGAATTTGGTCCATTATGGATACTAATACGTTGAAATTCAATCAAAACTTCAACAAATTCATATCTGATCAGTTCAGTCCACGGCCATTTTAATCAGATCAGATCAAATCAGAAAGATGTAATCCTATCAAACGAGGCCTTAGAAAAATAGAGTTCATTATATACATAGAGTTTAAAATTCACTTGAAAATTTATGAATAAGCGGGAAATTATTATGTGATTAGCACAAATACGTATGAAAAATCAAATTATTTTGCCCTACTCTCTATTTTTATTTCCCTAACTAATTATCTCAATGTGAACGAACAACTCGATCATACCTGATTGCACAGAGTTAATTAAACTTAATAATACAAAAAAATTACAATAAATAATTTATGACATTTATTGAATTTTTTTTATTTAAACCTCGTTCATCATTTCCCATTATTGCTCATTTTTTTCGTCATATGTTCATCAATTACTTTTTTTATCCCCCATGCCATCAACCTGTCCAATTCAACCTATGCTCATGTAAATACCCGGCCACCATGATTTTCAAAACCCTCTAGCCTTTACTCTCGTTTCTAAACTGCCATCACAATCGTAAATATCTTCACATTTCAAAACTCTTGATGAATATGAGAATTAATTTAGTGATATGATATTGGGATTAATATGATAATTAATTTAATGGATATATAAAATTAACAAATGAACATATAAGGATATGTAGTATTTATACACGTGCTTGATACATTGGATTTGCTGGATTGTTTAACCTATTAATTAATATTATTGTGTAGATGTTACACCCAAAATTATAGGAAAACATGTTCCATCAAAATAAAATTTACAGTAGAAGACGATTTTTTTTTTTCTTCATGAAAATATAGTAGTTGCATGGTTCAGTCTTACAGTATTGAAATTTTCGCTTCACAATTACAAATAGCAAATATAAGTGATCAAATTCATCAAAGAGATCGAAATTGAATTATCACCCCCCCTAGTTATATCGTTGTTAGAAGAACGATTGCTTTATTTCCAATATTTTTTTCCCCTACCTAAATTTTCATTATTTTGATAACTTAAAACAAATATAAAAACGTATACTTTTTTATATTAATTCAAGCAAAATACGAAAGCTTATATAGTACGTCAAATTAAAATGTAACGTCAAATGGAAAACTAATGGCTAAAAACTTTCAAACAACCTTAGAATTCAATGAAAAAAAAAAGTTAAGGTGTGGGAGATGAAACATTTTTAATAATTGAACAAATAAATATTGATTAATATATGTTATTTTTTGCGAAACTTCAATTTCAATCATCAACTCACCGTTACATTCGCACCAAATTCAGGAACAAGAAACAAAAAAAAACTTCCCCAATTCCAACCATTTCATTCATTCGGTAAATTCACTCACATTATTATCATCTCAATCATCTGTTTTATCATAATAATTACTACTAGTACATACATTGTTGATTTCATTTTCACCCATCATAATTTTAGCAATAAAAAGATCAAATCTTTGGGTAATTTCCCCCAATATCGCGTGATTAAACTTGTGGGTTTGTTAGAAAATTGTTGAATTGGGTAATAATTAGTAGTAATGGTGGAAACCAAACCCTTCAAGACGAAGCTATGTCTACTTTATCAAAGGGGTCGTTGTGAACGCCAAACTTGCACCTTTGCTCATGGCGACACTGAACTCCGCCGCTTTTCCGGTTCTCTCCCGGGTAATTTCGCCTTTTTCTTTTTTGTTTCTTGTGAATTCTGTTGTTTTGTTTAGGTTGGCCTTTCAGTTTTGTGTTGTTTGTTAGTTAATAATGTGTTTTCGTTCATGTTAGCCGACCCAAATCATTTTGCGAAAAAAGTTACACCATTTATTCGTGTTAGGCGACCACAAATCATTTTGGAACTACGATGTTGTTATATATTGTTTGGGAGACCGGGATCATAAGATAAACAGAGTGTTTGGAGGAGTTTGGGATGTTTTGCGGATAAATATGCTGCATATTTGATTGGCAATTTTATAAGGGGCAATCATTGTGTGAAATTGTGCGCAGAAGATATCGTTTGGATATCGACATTGGCAAAGTCTTTTGAGTAGCGTGGGGGAATAACGATATATTTGCTTCTATCGTAATTGAAGGGCAAGACCATATCATGTGTAGAAGGGGGAGGGTAGAATTTGCGGGTTGTTTTATTTTCCTTATCTATATTCGTAAATTTGTTGCTGATATGTTTTCTTAAACTGTAGTGCCATGAAAGGTTATTACCCAAATCAGCTTTTGTAAGATAGGTTGCCTATTCTTGTGTGAGATGTGGATGAATATGCGATAAAAAAATCATCCTAGAATTATCCCTTTTGGTACACGTGTTTAACATTAGGTTTGTCATTGATGCTAGGACACTTTATTGACAACCTGACTCATGTTTAATTGTGTTTTGAGGACCTACTTGTAAGGGGTTGTCGAGTCTTTTACGTGAAGCAACTAGCAAGTTTTTGTTTGCCTATATGGCTATATTAGCTTAAGGAAAAAAGAACCAAAAAGTTTGTTTGTTTTCCTTGTTCGCCTTTTCTTCTTGTGTTTACTTCTAGTACCAACGGAACCAACATCCTATTTTGTTTTGGCTTTGGAGTGTGATGGACTAAAGCAAAGTATCTCCCTAAACTAATCGTGCGTCTTATATTGTGAAGTAGAAGTTGGTTGATGCAATTTTCGCGCAATTATTGTTTTGGGTTATTCAAAAACGACCTGTTGTGTTTTCAGCAGATGGTTAAGGCTGTGTATATCCGACCCCCCCTTACCTCAATATAGTTGGGACTTGGGACCCATTGAGACACAAGGTCAATGTTTGTTCTTGTGGTGAATATATTGCTGTGATATCATTACCTGGCCTGTGCTGTTGAATGGGAGAAATTTTATGGATTGCTTGGTGGAACAGCCTTTCATTATTTTTGTGTTTTTTTATGGAGATTTAAGACATTTTATCTTAAGAAACTGCCATGTTATAGCAGGACTTCAGTTGTTAAATCAGTAACGACTATCAGCTGATGGCTTTAGGCTCATCATGTTAGCAAGCATGATGCCGGATATTTTATTATTAGAGCTGATAATGCCTTAAATTATTCGATGATAACAGCCAACATCATATATCTATGGAACACATGGTTGCTTGAAGGGCCAGAATCCAAAATGTTAAATATATTTACTCCGTAAGGAAAATTTTCAGACTCTCTGCCATTTTGATATCGGAGAAGCTAATGGTATTTAAAAGGAATCCATCTACGTGGCGTGCCCATAAAAGTTTAGTTTTTCTTCTACAGAAGAGTGCAAGCTTCTATGACAAGCCTCTTTGATTAGTTCAATATAATTATTGTTAATCTCTCTATATATGCACCACCAGGGAGAAATCTATTTATTTTATGATGTTCGTTGGCTTCTCAGAAGATGGGCAGTTGGGCACTCTTCTCCCTTTTATCTGTTACTCTCTTCATGTATCAAGTGCGTGTATCACGTATGATCAGATTCATACTTATTTGTATTATACGTTATATGCTGGTGATATATATGTGATCTCGTTGGAAATGCAAAGGAAGCGCTATTTATGTCATGATTGTGTTACTGTTATCATTCCTTGTGAGGCTAAGGTTAGCTTGAAATAGTTCATGGAACTCTGCTGCTTGTCAGCATCATCAGATGTATCCCATACGTATGTTGACTTAATTTGGTCTTTGAATTTCTTTTCTGTTATACCAGAACGAAGAAGTAACAGAGGTGATGATTTGAGGAGTAGGCTTGGCAGGAAGCGCTCTCCAGACATTAAGTATCCTCCCGAAAGAGATTCAAGAGATGCTCATGCTTTTAGAAGTAAGCATGCCAATTCTTCATTATTATTTTGTCATACCAAGTGGATTCTTCGGATAAAAAAGAGTGATTTGCTTTTCATGAACTTCTTAGGGCACAATGGCTTTTAGGATATATTGCTCCATTTTGATAATTGGTTGTGCACTTCTTATGCATACTAGTATCTGGTCATTCTTGTGCTCTCTTTGATCCTCTTACCTCAATTTTAAGATGCAGTGACCTTTAACTGTCAGAATCATGACAGTATTAGATTGTTGTGTTCCTGCAGAGAACTTTTTTCTTCTTTTTACAACTGTTAAACATAATTATTGATCTGATTTTAAGTGCCTAGGGTTTCCGTCTTCTTTTCGCTCAATTTTTACTTGAAATGTTTTGCAGGATGTAGTCCTCCACCGCCCCTTAAAAGAAGGTAACTCTTGCAACTTTGTTTCCTCTTAAGCATTGTTCGTGGTTGCTGAATGCCTCTCTTTGTCAATGATGGATGCATGCTAGTCCGCTTATTCACTTGATATGGCTAAAATGTACTCCGTCTTAGTTTATCTTGTGCATGTTGTTTTGCATGCTGATAAATGCATGCTGATAAATGTAAACAATTCAACCAGTGAACCTTTTAAGGCTCAATGTAACAAACACATATTTTGTGTGTCCTCACTTTTTTTGAATTCTGAAACAAGGCTTCTGCTTGTGTCTACATGAATTATCTGATTTTTCGCTATATTTCCGAACAATTGACAAATGAATAAGTATTTTAGGTGCAAGCTTTTTCCTGGATTGGAGAAGTGATACTGATAGTATACTATGCAACTTTTTGTTAGGCCTACTCCATTTACAGAGAGTTTGGGTATTGGTCCATTGTTGAACTTTGTACAGTCAATGTTGAGTTTACTAGCTTTATTGTACATCTTTGAGAGATTCGAAGATTCATAATAAAGCTCTTTGAAAGAATGTTCTCATCTTTAGATACAGAGTTCAAATTACTAAGATCTTAGCTTTGGAACTTCTCTGATCGCATGTGAGCTTCTACGGTGGTGAACGAAGCGAGATTTTTTTTTTTTTTGTCTTGACATCTTGTGTCAAGATCTTGCTTTAACCTCTTTAGAATTGCCTCTTTGAATGAAATTACCATTGAGGGAGTGGTTTTATGGGATGACAATTGGTATGATCGACTTATACTGCTTTCTTGTCTTAATATTTAGAGGAAACTTTAATCTTTAGAGTTTTGAAATTGTCTCTTAAGGAACTGATGAGAGAATGTGGTTCCGTGATAATCGGGGTTTTTCTGTTAGGATCTTCTGTTTGAAAATTCTGCTTCCCTTTATTCCTCAGCTACTACTATTCGAAAATGCAAGGCTCCCCCGGAACCCTTTTTTTCTGGATTTGGGCAAAAAAGCAAAAGACCAACCCCAGACATGCTTAGGAGGAGAAGTTCCAGTTTAGCTAGTCATTGTTCTTTGTGCAATGAGGATAAAGAAAGTGTTGATGATTTTTCGTCTCTTGCCTTTGGGTTGTATCACTAGGTCATCGTAGATATAATTATGTTAAAGAGCCATTGGTATTGTTATAACTTTGTTATTCGACTTGTCACTTGATACTATAATCTTCCTACTCTTATTTCCTAGTAACTTATTTTTGGATGATTTTTGTTACACTTGTTGCAGAGTCTTGAATGGAACTAATGTTCTGAGGGTTTTCAATTAAACTTTTACTTTTTGATGATAGAAAATATAGGACATATTTGGGTATGGATTGTCAAAGTGACTTTCAAAGGTCTTTCAAAAGTCCAGAAGGAACATCAGACCAAAGCAGAGACAATAAATTCATAGCCTCAGATTCGAGAATCACTCTTCCGGATGAGGTGAGCTCTCTTTTGCTTCACAGTTTGTTTGATGTGTTTCTCTTGGGGGTGAAATATGAAAGCCTTATACTCATATGTCAATATGCAGTTGAAGCAAGTCCAGCATGAAGTCAATGTGCTTCTTGACCAAAAAAGGCAGCTTAAGGTTAGTTCTGCTCTCTTTATTATCTGACATGGTTAACGTTTCCCTTGAAACCGCGTCTCCATGTTTATGATTAGTAGTTAGCTGACACTTAGCTCTGTTATGACAATTCTTACCCTCACTTAGCTTTTTTATAATAATCTTTGGGCCGCAATCTTTATTGTGTTGTTTGTTGGAGTGGCTGCAGGACATCTGGTTAAACTTACTCCAAGTCTATTTTGCGTAATGTATTTCCATTGTTTTGTACCTAATGTGAGATTATTTTGCTCTTCAAGGCCGTCATTATGAACTGCAGATGTTATAGCTGCTATGCATATATTTGTGTGTAGATTGAATTGGAAGAGCGGGGACAAGAAGCAGACAGTCTTTCTTCCAGACTCAGGGATCTTGAGGCTCAGTTGTCTGAAGAGAAGGACAAATTCAAAAGGTGAAGATGTTGTTTATGAGTTTGGATCCTGTGATATACTTCCTGCATTTATATCTGAGATTGGTATACAAAATGATAAGTGACGAGTGATCCTCATTTCTTGTGTGATGCCTTGCAGGGTAAATTCCAATATTAAGATGGTGATTAGAGCACATGTTCATCAATCCAGGCTGGAAGATCAAATAAAGAAGTAAGTTTCGGCCATAATGAGTCTATAATATTTGTCTTAAAAGAAGGAAATGTCATCATTGTCCTCATTTCTCTGCAAAAAGTTGTTACAACATCTTCAGTAGTTCAATTCCTAGAACTTAAAAAATAAAATGAAATCAAATAAACAAGAAGAAATACAACCCTTCCCCAACCATAGTCCAGAGAATCGGCAAATATTTATAAAAATTTCACTCCTTCCAAATGCACCTTAAATTGGAAAACACAACGAAATTCTAAAGCAACTACTTTATTTGCCTAACTCAGAATGATGTAAGAGAATAAGAGATGGTTGCTACATACTTTATTTTATCTGGCACATGCAGCAAGTATGGAACGTAAGGCAGTAGCAGGCCTCTGCATTTGTCAAATATCCCACGTATTTACCTTCCCAATGCCATAGTCCAAAAAAAGATCGCATCTTAAACTTCCTCATAGTAGCCATCACAGATTTCGAAGGAGAAGCAACCACACTAGTTAGTTTCGATGAGTAATCTAAAACTCTGAAGGAATGTCCTTCCAAACTTCTATGCCCTATCTGTCATACAAACTTCCAAAATGGAGATGAAGGCAGTGAGTTCGTGTAGCTTCGACTCATAACAAGATCTTATTATGATGATGCAGAAACTGGGGATAAACCATGGAGTATGTGCTAGGAAAGAGAAACATCACTTCTTTCCAATATCTTCCGAAAAACAATCCACCATTATACGTTTGTAAGTCAGTAATAGTAGGAAAAGTAGCAGAGGTATCAACAGAAGAAATGTCCTGTTAATTGAATGTATGATTATGATGATGTGTCCTGAATCTTTTTAGACTTGTGGGATACAAGATCTGGTATTAATTTGGCATTCTTATACTCTCTAGTCATGCTAGTTCAGGTCTCAACTTCAACTTGAGCAGCTAGTGGAGGAGCTTAGTATAGATGCTTCCCAAACTGATGCTAGTGAAAATTATTTAAATGTCAATATTATCAGTGATGAGGAAATTCCGGAGTTGAAGAACCGTGAAACTCTTAGGAAGAGACCAGGGCCCAATAGTGCGGAAATTGGGCAAGGATATAGATCAGGTACCTTACGTGTATTCGCTTGCAGTTCGAGATTTGGGGGCTCTTTTTTTATGCATTGTAGAAATATTCATTGCAGAAGAAAGAAAAATCATATACTCCCTCCGGACTAGATTAAACTTTCCATCCTCTTTTTAAGGGTCTCGACTTTGTCTTCCCCATTCCCAAACTATTAAATTTTTTGTCGAGTGAATAATTAGGGAGGCAAGATGAAGATGTTGGTGACAATTAGCTTTAAAATTATTTTGCTAAATGAATCATTAACAATTATTTATTAATTTTCCTTTCAAAGTGCGCAAAAGGGAGCGGGAAGTTTAATCTGGACCGGAGGGAGTAGTTGTTGTGGATGTAATTAAATCTTATGTGGTAGTTCTTCCTATCGTCATCATGTATGTACTCACATGATAGCTTTTTAGTGTTTAACTACAATGTGGTGGCCAATTAGTTTAGTGACATAATTAGCTGTCAATATTCAAATAATGATGTTTAACAACTTTTTCTGTCCCCTAAATCTATATTCTAGTCCATATGTCCATTCGAGTGTGTCCCAAAATGATTGACAACTTCTCTGTTGGCCTAAATTGATTGGTCATATCCTTTAGGAAGTTAAAATGACATATTTTCTATTACCCTTGATCGAAAGGATCATACACGAGGGGACCAAATGTGAGTACACTATAATCAATTAAGCTACATGGAATTCTAAGGTATTCACCTTGTTCTCTTTCGAATGAGCTCTCATTGATGCCTATTTATATGTTCTTTTTGTTGTTCTTTAATTGAAACAGTATTTTGTAATATTGTTCATGACATGCTGTCACTATCAGATAGCTCAAGGAGTAGATCTTCAAAATCAAAATCAAAATCCAACCTAACATATACAAACAATAAAACTACTTCTTCTAAAGAAGTCTTTGATTAATTGGTTTTATTGGATAGGAGATGCTACTGTGAGAGGACGTGGAGTTAGGGCTGAAGGTTCTGTGAAGAATCCACTTTTACAAGTTGATGGTAATGGAAATACTCAATTTGATAACAAGAAAGAAGACACAGAACGTCCATCTCGTGAAAGCAAGTCCAGACGTCGGAAGGATACTTCTAAGAGCTATGGTTCTTCAGAAAAGGTATTGTATTTCTCCCCTTTTAACTCCTAGCTGATGCTTTTTTTGTCTCAATTTGTCACCTGCCTTAATCCGTTACAAGTTTGATTTGAAATTTTCTTTTGGCATTCATCAGCCAAGACTAAATTGAAATTATGCGTGTCGTGGTCACAGAGTGTTAAGAATTATGTGTACCGTGTGCTCTCCAGTCTGGCTAATGTGTTATCCTCCTAGTGAGGAAACGATTTTTGAGCTGCATATCTCATTTCAATTATCTACTGCCCAAATTGGAGTTACTTTGCTTCTTTCTTGCCCTTTGTTTCCTTAACAGGATGTTTGTAAGTCTAGAGAGCTAGCACTGATCTGTCCGTTCTCTTAAGTTTCCAGGAAGGAATCACACTACGTATAGTATCTTCATGCGGCCTGAGGAGTATTTGCATATGACTCTGTGTGTACATGCTTTTTAGAACCTCTCGGTTCTTAGCCCCCATTTAGTGTACTTGTTATCATGACCTCAAGTTATATGCAGAGCATACAGCTTATAAAATCACTACTCGGTTATTTTTATTATGAGTCATCCGTATGCAGTCTCTCTATGTTTCAATGTAGGCTTGCGTACATCCAACCCCCTCTTACCCATTGTGGCGTGAGCCTTTGAGGCACTGGGGTAATGTTGTTGTTGTGGACGTGTAAACGTGGTAATCTGTTTAAGCTTGAGTTTTATGTGTTTATACTCTCTTGTGATGGTTTATTTACAACCGAAGGTCTTGGAATCTAATCTTGCTGCACCACCGGCACCAACCATCATGGCTGCTCATGCAATTGATGACTCTGCTGAACTAACAGAACCAGATGAGAACTCGGAGGAAGCTGAAATTCTATCTCCACTTTCACCTCTTCCTTCCATAACCCAGAATGACCATTTGCAGGTTGGTTGATCTAACTGCGCATGCTCATTTCAACTGTCGATTTTTGTTTGTGCATTTACTTCGGCAAAAATACTCTGAAAAGATGTCTTTGAATTCCCATCTCATTATTGATGATGTGTTGTATTGTATTGTATTGTATATGTCACTAGCTTTTTTACATTATATTCAATTTGTGATTTGAGGACTTTGACATCATCTAATCAACTCTTATGTGATGCAGCATGAGGGTGACGACGAGAATGTTAATGTAGATGATGAGGTTGATGCCGAATGTTGATATAGATGGACTTGAAGAACTCCCAAGAAGATATTACGTAGGATGCTAATTGCGGGTAATGACCTAGTTGTAGCCTTTTGCTCATGATGACTTCTAGAAACAACTTCAACCAATACAAGATCAAGTTTTGTCAGCTACATGTTACCAATCTTATAGTAGTCTGATCTTTGTATACATTGAAACATAATGATGCCCTCTTTGAGGTTACACCGTAAATAATCTGTCTATAGATTAGTGACCTCCAAAGTAATCTACGCTAATCAAGTTAATTACATACTGAAATCACTCTGATGCTATATTGATTCAATCAACTACTAACAAAATCTTTGAAAAAACAGGTTTATGGTGTTCTGTTTTCTAGCGTCCATCTGTTAACCATTAAGTTAAATCATTGCCAGAAAATTTGATGCATTTCAGTTCTTTCAATCCAAAATCTCACATTCTAAATGGTCCATCGAGCAAAAATAGGGTACAGCGTAAATGGGACTATCGGTGGAGCTCCAGGGTGAAGCAGTTCGTGAGCTTGTTTTTAAGCACACAAAAATGTTCACCTGAAACTGTATTTCATGATCTGACTTATTTAAAAAAGATTGCGAGGAGATTTTTAACATCAAAGCTTTAGTAGTGCGTGTTAGCACTTCACTCACTCACGCGCACAGCTGCAGTTCAAGTTTTACATCAGCGTTCCTGTTTCCTCTTAAACAGATTGTGACATGATTGTAGGAACTGGCCCAGAACCATTGGAGAGTTTCACAGGATCACTGAATCCGATTGAAGTTCTCATTGAAATTGGGGAGAAAACATAGCCTTTAATCCCAAACCTCTAATACATTTTGAATTGGAAATGTTGGAAAACTACCTTGTTTACAACATATCCATCTATAAAGATCATGACATAACAATCATTACATCGAACCAACAAGCTGACAGTTGGGCACACATATTAGTCAGCGTCCATTTCTTCCAATGCAGCAGTAGCAGCAGCCTTGGCTTCTTCTAGAAGTTCAGTGGGAACCTGATGCAACAGAAGAGTTTGTAGCAGTCAGTACATTAGGTATATACAATGTTCCACCTTTATCACGATTGCCCTGAGATCTCAGAGCATATGGTTGAAGACAAGCAAAAAGAACAAACTACTCATAATTGAAAAGCGGCCAAGGAGAAGGCAATCGCTTGGGTAAAGAGTAAAGACAGTACTACAGTAGAATAAGTGAGGCCATTAGAATGCAAGATTGAGACTTTAAAGTTGCAAGTTGAAGACTTGAACCACAAGCTTAAAAGCTTACCCCACAAATATAGAACGGTGACTTATGAATTTTGTCACTCAAAATGAACCAATAGATCAGAACTTGATCGTTTCAAAGAACATACTCCCTCCATTTCATTCATTTCTTTACGTCGGGCCGGGTTTTGTGAGGGGAACCCAAGCCCAACGTAAAGAAATGAATGAAATGGAGGGAGTATTTTTCATACCAGGAGGATTATTGAGAAACTTGACAACGAGTTTCAGCAACATTTAACCATTCAGCATATACCCACCTTCCAAGGTATACCCATATCCATAATACTTCCTTTACCAGATATAAAAGCGAATATTTGAATTTCTACTATGAAGGGAAGTTGTTTTTTCTCTAACCGTCTTCATAAAAGATGACAAGAAAACCTAGATAACATGACTCATCTTAATACTTCAAAGTCCATCTAGCTTTTTGCACTGTGAACTGAAGTTTATAGATTACAGTTTCTTATCAACTCTAAAGTCCACGATTTTAGATGATTAACCCAAAATCATAAGGAAGTTGGCACGAAAGATTACCTTTTGATGCTCTTTATTGGACTCCTGACAGATCCAACTCAGCTCCAATTCAAAGGCTTTGTCCTTCGCTTCGTCATGAACCTTGTATATGCTGAATGAAAAACATGGATGAGAATCAATCAAGACCAAAAATATGTAACTCAGATAATGTCACAATATACCATCAATTACTAGTGATTATCAGAACAGAGTTGTGCATTGTACATTTGTACATATGGAGACAAATTTTTACATCCAATCAAGACAAACTTATGAAAAGTCTTTCCATTCATCCTAAGTTGATGCAATTTGTCTATTTGCGTACAACAAAATATATTTATAACCATTAGTAATTTTATATCTGGGAAATATATCTTTAGGAAAGATAAAGTCACCTAGTCTTGTATACAACTCAACCTAGGTTAAATGGTGTACTTAGAAACCTGTCATTCTTCAATACAAATTAAGAATTTCACCAATCTCATATAGTAATAAAGAACTGATCCAAAACCCATGCCCACAAATTAAGCTTTTCCACAATCTCAAAACCTTGTATGGTTACCAAAAGTTCATGTTAAGCACATGCCTCTTCTTCACCTTATACGGCCTATTGCAAATTTACAACCATGGCCAACCAAGAACTTCAGATCATTCACCCTATTAAATGTATAACCAACTCAGCATCTTCTCACTTCTTTTCTTTTAAGCGCAACCGACAGACACACTCCTCAGACTCCAAAAAATTCCAACTATGGCAGCAAACCCAGCATTTGCAATCTCAACTCACCATCACCAAAAACCCCACCTCTTCCCACATTCCGTTGTCAAATCCCACGACTTTTTATCACTACCCAAACTTAAGTCATACTTGACTGAGCACCTCCACATGCCACAATATCGTTCTTCGTCATTTCTAGTTTACTACAAAACCCTCCAAAACTACCCCTCATAAAAACGCACATCCCCGCAACCGGTCCTGCTCTGGCCATCACTAACACCGGACTCGAAACAGGTGAACCCTCATCGATTGCACCCACCCTATCCTCTACGTGTCATGTCTTGCTTGCTCTTCCCTTATAACTGCGTCTATCATCTCTATTGTCCCGTCGTCACCTCTACACCAATCCATGCCAGGCTCAATAACCTCCACTATTGT
Source organism: Spergularia bocconei (assembly GCA_963457585.1). Taxonomy (NCBI): domain Eukaryota; kingdom Viridiplantae; phylum Streptophyta; class Magnoliopsida; order Caryophyllales; family Caryophyllaceae; genus Spergularia; species Spergularia bocconei. The sequence continues at coordinate 11,069,670 of OY734958.1, forward strand.
CCCTTCGTCACCTCCACATCACACACCCACACCAAATTCATTTCTCCTGTACTGCCCCCTCATCACCTCAACCCCAGCAACACTAGCACTTTGGCTTGATAATAATCCCAAACTTCAATAATCACTTATCTCGACAGAAACAGTGCAGAACAAACAAAGTACAGCACAAAAAAACCTTGAGCGAAAAACGATCAGGAACGTATACATATACTCGATATTCATACACAGTGTATCATAAAAAAGAAGGTATAGAACACAAAAAACCAGAATGAAAAAGGACAGAATTACTCACATCTTGGCAACTTCAATGATGCCTTCTTTACAGGTCATTTCAGAAAGGTTCAACTTTTCAATTTCCCTGTCATGCAACACATGTTTAGTATTTACATCATAGCCAAACTAAATACAAATCCACTGCGAAGCAAAGAGACAAAATATATAAACTACATAGCAACAGATGCAAGACAAAAGGTAGCAGCCAATTATTATTTCCAGATTTTTCGATCAAGTCAACATACTCAATTCTTGAAAGAAGATATTGTTCAGATGTTTTAGGCTCCAAATAATCAGTCGAGATAGATGCAACAATATTCCAGTTCCATGAATTCTTTAGCATCGCAAAGAGAACATATAAGTGATGATAAGAATGACCAGCAAAGCAACAAGAAGGTTGACTTACGTTTTAGCTGCCTGCTTCCCCTTCCCGATCGCAGCACCAAAATATTTCTGGGACAGTAAAAATCAGCTTCAGCAAATAAGTTGGCAAAACAAACAGAAATACTCTTGGAAAAACAAACTGAAAGTGTGAAACTAGATGAAAGGAATACGAAAGACAGGAATCCACTTACGTATGAAATGCCAGAAGGCTCCACCATATACAATTGGGGTCCATCTCTATCGTAACCACCAAGAATGACTCCAGAGCCAAAAGGTCTATCCATGAACAGCATATACTTATAAGAACTTAATGGCTCAATTAAGAGAATCAAGTAACTTGCAAAAAGGAAACAAAGTGTAGCACCTGAGCCACCAATATAGAGTACAAAGATGCACATAGCTAGCTACTCTATCAGCAAGTTCTTTTACTGGAATTGGTTCACCATAAGTCCTGCAAAATGAATGTAAATTAGATTGGAATATGTATTAGAGGAACTATGATGACATAAATGTGAGGACACCCTATGCCTGCACCAATATACACATGCTTTAAAGAGAACACTATATAAGGATTCCCGTGATTAAGATATACAAGGAATATTAACAAATTAATCACCCCCTACTACTGACATGAAAAGATGAAAAATAATCTTTAAGCATTTAGCAGCGTTTGTTGCACCCTAACAAAAAAGTAAAGCAGCATTTCTAAGACACTGAGTTCACCATATTTTTAAACTATGGAATTAGTTCTAACCTATCACTTCACTCACTTGCCAAAGAAGTAATCCAAAAATAATGTCATAGCAGATCCAACAATGGACTACCTACAAGATGCACACCTCTTCTCAATACTTCAACAATTCTTTCCACAAGATTTCAACCACATTGCAAGACCTTAATAAGTACTCAGCTAACAAGTTAATTTCTAGATTATCCATCCCACTTCAAAAAAAGTGTCCCTTTCCCAATGTTGTTTATGTACATGTAACACAATGGAGATAGTTCTCTTTTGATGACAAAGAACTGCAAAAGAAAATCATACCACGGGGAAAGAAGGGCCAAAACAACTGGTGGCTAAGAGGAAAAAAGGTATATCAACAAAAACTATGAATGATCTTTGTTTTATAAGTAAGATAACATTCTGAATTTACGGAAGAGGGAAAACAGATCAGCCAAAAACGAGCGTGAAGGGGTGAGAACAAGAGAACTTGAAGATGAAGATAGAAACTCGATTATTCAGTCACTGATCTATCAAAGAACCATATTCCTAATGAGTTGATAAGTAGGTTTTCCTCCAAGCCAGGAGCAAAGTTTCAAGAGGGAGCTCGTAAGCAGCTGAGCTCCCTTTGAATCTATGACATCGATTTGATTTAGGATACAGATCTAATATCAAGCTAGAAAGCACTGAGCTTGCAGAGCCAACAAGCTAGAAATCATGGAAAAACTTCTTTCAGGTAAATGTCCAGCACAGACAACTCCCAAAATATGAGTCAGACACTGAACACTTCATCAGACCCTCCCCACTGTAAACCCAACATTCATATTACGAAGAAGAATTATTGCTTTATAAGCATATTTAAGTCGTATTGCTTCAACAAATCATAACCAACCTCTCATAGTTTGTAGCTTCTGACTTTGCACGTTCAACAACCTGTCTCCCATCAGCAGCTAGTCCAGCAACAGCCTGTAAAACAAAAGAATTGAACAGCACATCATAAACATTGCCAAAAGGCTTAAATAAGTGAAAGACGAGCAACTAAAAGCACAGAAAAATAAGTCACTTCACATGATATTCAAAAACAAATCAAAAAAACAATTCTTTCTGCAAGCAATTTCATACGCAAAGCCCCTAAAGCAATACGACAAACTAGAGCTCTTAGTAATCAGAAAATGAATAACCCAACCAGTTAGTTGAGAGTTTTTACAGTACTCGGGTTTATTGTTTATACTAATATCAACAACGCCTGAACTAAAAAGTCTGAAAAGACACTAAAACCTTGGCCTAAATCCTTATTTATATGGAATCACAGCTATCATACATAGCTCCTTCAAGAGCACGACGCAAATTATAAAAAGAACTCTAAAACACAATACAGGGTAGGGCTTTACATATCCACAATTAGCCCTAGAGACATCGCTATCATTGAGAGCACCGTAATTTCCCCAAACCCACTAAAACAGAAATTAATTCCGAGATCACATTCACCAATACAAGAGTATCCTTTACATTCTACGAGATAACCAGGTCAGCCATGTCGCCTCGGATCTACCCTTTTAAATCTATCACACATCTTACTCTAGTTGCTTATCAATACACTAAAAACTACAGAATTCGCCGTTTTCGAATACCTAACAAACTCATACAACAAACGCACAAATCTAAAATCCTTACAAAACACCAACTAAATAATTGCTACACAAAAAGCAGCTTAAAAAGCAATAATAATTAAGAGACAGAAACTAACCATGCCAGAATGGCGATGAACTGAATGGATTCGGCGATTCGAACCCGGTAACATCATCTTCGATTGTATCAATTTTTCCACACCCTTTCAATCCAATCACACATACACATTCACAATCAAACCAAAAAAAAATCCAAACTTTACTACTACAATTAAATTAAAATCAATCAAAAACAAAAATTACCAGAACGATCCCATCCTTGCACTTAATTCCGACAACAGTCCTGAAAAAAACAAAATCAAAGTATAAAAAGTTGAGAAAATCAGACAAAATTAGGGTTTAAGGATTTGGGGAAAAAATAGGAGGAGGTGGTGGTGGTACCCGCTGTTATCGACGGCTTTAGAAGCGTATTCAATCTGGAAAACGCGGCCGTCGGGGGAGAAAGTGGTGACGGAAAGATCGTACCCGGTTCCGATGCTACTCATTCTCTCTCTCTTGTTTTTTTTTTTTTAATTTGTGTTTGCTGAGTTTAAATCTGGGAGACTAAACTGGGAAGTATGAGTGTGTTCTTATTATAAAGGGTAGTGCGATGTGAAAAAAGGGGCATAAATTCGTTTCGTATAGCACAAGACACAACACGACTGAGGTTGCTAACTTGCTACCGGTTCTTTGACTACGGAGTACTTTTTTTTATAGAAAAAGCACAAGAGTTGTAGGTCTTTGTAGTTAGAGGGGGTAATTGGTAAGATTAGGTCGGTTTTGAGTCGGGAGAGTTGTAGATATCAGTTTCGATACGTGGAAAAATAAGGTAGAGGGGGCAATCGGTTAGGTCAGGTTGATTCCGAGTTGTGTGAGTTGTATTAAAGGGGCAATCGATTAGGTCAGGTCTCATCTGAATCGGGTGAGTTGTACCTAGAGGGGGAAATCACTTAGGTCATGTCGGGGAATGTTTGATTTGATTTCTTAGAGGGAATGTTTTATTTGGTTTCTTAGAGGGAATGTTTTATTTGGTTTCTTAGAGGGAATGTTTGATTTGATTTCTTAGAGGGAATGGTTTATTTGATTTTTTAGAGGGAATGAGGAATCTCTCATCAGTTAGGTCAGGTCGGTTTCGAGTTGGGTTATGGGTATGTAAAAAAAAAAACGGAAGAAATTAGGGGTACTTGAGTAATTATAACTTGTAATACCGCAAATTATATGGTACACCACGGTGTACCATGCCCATGGTGCACCTCCTCACAATAGAGGAGTAGGGACCACACTTAAAATAATTTAAATTATTCTAAGTGTGGTCCCTACTCCTCTATTGTGAGGAGGTGCACCATGGGCATTGTGCACCGTGGTGTATGGTATAAGCACTCTTGTAATACTTGTATGTAGAAGTTTCCTTGAAAAAAAGAGTTGTATCTAGACGTGGCAATTGGTTAGGTAAAGTGAGTTTGAGGTGAATTAGTATATACGGAGTATATGACAAACATAGTTGTTTAGGTAGTTGTTAGCTCGTTTAGAAGCATTAATAGCTGGTTGCTAGTAATTGGTTTGTTAATGATACGTATGAAAAGAGTTATTTCTGATTTATAAACCGTAATTAAATTATTGTATAGATAAAAACGTGAGGGCAAACTTGAATTAAGTGTCTTAAAAGTAATGGGCTTTTAACAGAAATTAGCTTGAGTAGCTTTTCTAGAAAGTATATGAAAAGGCTACAAAGGGCTACAAGCTATTTCAAAATATACATCACCGAACACGTGTAATTCATGTGAAGTAATTACTAATCGTCTATGTCAAGTCAGGTCATATGAGTTTATGTCACTCTCAAGTTTGTTCGATTCGAGGTAGATTGGTTCGAGTTATGTCGGGTTTTACTTGTGTTAGTGCGGATTCAATTGTTCAAAGGGGGTTACATTCAAGTGGGTTTTATTATCGAGTCTTATCTCAGTGGTACCTTCCCCGAATTATGTTTCCATTATAATCTACTGCTCAAAACCAACAATTTTCAGTTTTATTACTTTATGGCTTTAAAAAGTCAAGTTATATTCACATTTATGTGATTCAATCATTCTATTGTGTTTAAATGATCATGATTTACACATGTCCGATGAGATGCACACTAAAAGACAATTCAAACAAATAGGTCAAGCCAAATGCGATGTTTTCACCAATTATCTCCAACTTTGAGGATGAATGTTCACCGCACCTAGCACGTTTTAGAACCCACCGGAATTACTAACCAGCGACTGAGAGAGGAATGCAACGATCACTAAATTGGGGTCTATAGTACTCCAATCAGGTTCATATCATGTTATTTTGTGTCAATTTTCATCAACTCTACACATTTTAAAAAAGGTTAGAGTGTGAGTGTGTAACAATTACAACCATGAACCACCGAGAGATGGTGAGGTGCGTACACCGAGTGATTAATACGCCGATCACTGAGTGATAAAAACATGAAAGAAAACCCAAATATAAAAAGCCCAAAAAAATGAAAGCAGCCTCGTCATCATCTGCCTATCTACTGGACTTCCGCCCTCCACCAATATCATCATACTATCATTCCGATTCTTCCCTCCATTTTCCCGCCGCCGTCAAAACCGCCGTTAATTCCACCACCGCCACCACCTCCTCCTCCGCCTTCCTCTCCTCTCCGCCGCTGTATCTACCCAAAACATTCACGAATCCGAGACGCCGTTGCATTTCTAACACTCAAGACTCACTGAGTTATTCTAACTCGGACGATTCCGATTCCGAGGCTGACGTTGACGATGGAATTGTGGTTACGGTTACGGAATCGGGGAAACGGTCACGGAGAATCGTGTCGAGTATTGGGATTAATGCAGGGCTTGAAACTGTGTGGGATATTTTGACTGATTATGAACGATTGGCTGACTTTATTCCCGGCCTCGCTCTTAGCCGTTTGCTTCATAAACAAGGCACCTGTGCTCGTTTGCTTCAGGTACCTTTTCTGTTTTTTTTGTCATTCGGTGCGATTCTCGACGCAATTTGAATTATTATGGGTTATTCGTAAGTAGTCTCTATATATTTATGTTTTCGATGTAGGGGTAAGACTTGCGTATATCTGACCCTGCTTACAACTTTAAATGCCAATGCCGTAGATTTATAGACTTATAGTGACCGTAATTATATGGGTTTAATCATTTGTTGGTGATAGATTGTTGAAGAAGATTTCACTGGTGATTTTGTAATGGGTTGTGAAGTTGTTTGAGACTTTGAGTGAAGATTTTGGTGTGAATTTCCATGTTAAGTTGATCAGCATAGCTAGGAAATGAACAACATAAGGGTTGATGTTCTAGCTGATTGTACTGGGAGAGTACAGCAATTATCGTGGTCGTGGTAGAATGATATGAATGGTCGCGATTTTGAACATGCCTGCTGTTGTTGTTGTTGTTGTTGTTGTTGTTGTTGCTGTTGTTGTTGTTGTTGTTGTTGTTGTTGTTGTTGTTGTTGTTGTTGTTGTTGTTGTTGTTGGTGGTGGTGGTGGTGTTTAGATTGATTGCTTGAAGGTAGCTGATAGGGGAGAAACGATTGTAGTGGAGATCAAACTCGATATTGGTGGTGACTGGTGAGTGTCTTTTGCGGGTGAATTGGGGTTCCTCATTGCATAAAGATAATTACTTTTGTGATTACAAAAAGTGGATTTTGAAGTAATTTGCTTTTGATATGTCATTACGAAGTTAAGCTTGCTTGGAATGGGGCTAATTGTTACTAGGTTTATAGAGGCTAAAACGAGGGGCGATGGATTTTAAAGTAATTTGCTTTTGATATGTGATTACGAAGTTAAGCTTGCGTGGAATGGGGCTAAATGTTACTAGGTTTATAGAGGCTAAAACGAGGGGCAATGGAGAAAATGGTGGTGGTGGTGGAGGGACGCGTAAACGCGGGGGGGGGGGGGGGGACGGGACTATTACCCTCATATGCATTACCCTAAGGGAGAGGTAGGTAACTATTTCCCCTTCTCCCTCACCCTCCTTTTGCATACACCATTTTTCACCTCAACTTTCTCTTCGGTTTTGGTCTATGACTCGAGTAATAATAATCCCCATTCTAAGCACCTTTTAAAGCAAAAATTGCGAAGTAAAAGAAACTGAAGCCTTTTCTGATGTGCTGATATCTTACAAACAATGTCTTTTGTACAACTCGGTAGTATAATGGTTCTGTACCATAATACTCTCATTTAATACTATATTTTTCCCAAAGGTGTTCCCTGTTTAGTGGGGTTGATACAAATCGAACACAAATTATGGTGATTCTGAAGTCATTGCTGATTACTCCCAGTTTTTATTTAGATACCTTCCCTCAAAGTGTTGTTAATTGATGCTTAGCTTGTTAAGGCATGTTCATTTTTGTGAATCCTGAATCACGTGTAATGCTGCTGAGGTAGTTCCTTTTGATTTCCGTTGGAAGGACATTGCTGAATGTCCCGGGGTAATGTCTAGTCTATTTCAAAATTAGTGCATCGCTTAGTATTTCTTGTTATGTCTAGTATAATTGCTTTTAGGGTATCATAGGATAACGTATGCGTTGGGGTCATGCCGATTGTCTAGTTTGATTTTTCTGCCTTCTGTCATGTACTGATAACTGATTGATCCTTTTTGACAGATAGGGCAACAAGATTTGGCTTTGGGATTAAAGTTCAACGCAAAAGCAGTACTAGATTGCACCGAGAAGGACCTTGAATTTTGTTCGAATGGTCGAAGCCGAGATATTGATTTTAAGATGGTTGAAGGGGATTTCGAAATTTTTGAAGGGAAGTGGTCAATCAAGGAGGTAAAGATCTGATTGAGATTATGCAATGTCATGTTGCTGGTACTTATTATCTTTTGTGAGCCTAAGTGACATACCTGCGTCTGTTTGTCTTTTTGACTTCAAAGTATTTTTTGGGGGAGGTGGTGAGGGGCGTGATTTGACTCTAAATGCCAAACACACCAACAAAGTTAGATCTCCTTTGCCCCAACTTCCAGATTTATGAAAGGATTAGTTATGAATTTAACTACTATGACACTCAGGCCTAAGCTAATAAAAAACTAATGTGGCTCCTAATTTGCATATACACCAAATAGTAACTGACATAGGCAACCCTCCCCCTAGAAAGAAACCTCCTGATATAGCTTCTAATTTTTAATCTTTAAACTTGATTTAACTTCCAGTGAATCTGTAAATGCTTATACATCTCTCTGATGATCCGCCAAGCACGTTAACCAGGCACCCTTTTAGCAATGAAGTTACTCAAAGGTTGCTTTGGTTACTTCGTGTTACTTTTATTGCTTTCTCTCCGCTTGTTGAATAAAGTTCGCTTTGAAATCCAACAAGGCTTCATGTTGGACTCATTTATTCGTATTTCGTACTCTTACTGCACTTTCAAAGGTCAGAATAAAATGAGAAAAATACGCTAAGTGGATTGATTGGCTAGGGAATCACATGTATTAGTTTTGTGGTAGCTTCTGTCTAGTGTGTTACCCAATGTAATTTTAGCTTTCTTCTGTTCAAGTGTATACAACCTTCCCCCTCAAAAATGTTGTCTACGTCCCTCTGCTGTGTTTTCACCCCCCATGGCTGGATCTCAAATTGCTTTTAATGACTCCTGTGGTTGTAATTGTAAGTGCAATGAAATTAGATAGAACACAAATTTTCTGAACTTGCATGAAAAAGACGATGTTTAATCCTTCAGAATTTATCGAGCTTAAAAGCATATTAAGTCTTTAGTGTAAGGCTTCATCTAATGCCAGTTTACCTCTAATTGTGTTTGCAGTTAGTCGAGAAAGGTAAGCTTGAATAGCTCTACTTTCATTCACTAGACTGCTACTGTGACAACCTTCTCTGTCTTGGAATAGTCTTTTGCCTGCTCAACCATTCTCTTAAAGGTCTTATAAGCCCTAGTTGAAGCTTTAATATCATGGAAATTAGTTTTTACTTGCCAGTGCAGTTTGTCGCACATATATAGTTCTAGATCATCAACACTGACAGAACCTATCCAACCCTTCATAAGTAACCTTTTCACATTTATCTAACTTTTTACAAAAGCCCTCAAACGATGGCAACCTTGAGAGTTTTGGGTACCCTGCCTGTGGCTTCGGCCTGATACCACGCAAACTTGAATCTCACTCAACTCAAAGCCTAGTATTGTTTTAATTCCCTCACATTTTGAGTATAGGGCTTTCAGCATGTCAAGTTCGTCGAAAATATTTTCCCTATCCTAGTCCTACTAACCAAAATGCCTCTAACTCCTCTAGTCTCGATCTACTCCTTTCCTCTCCCTGCTGTCTAACCCGTCCAGCCCAGAGCCCACTGTAGTGAGCAGTATGAGCCTTTAATCAGGTTATTGAGTGGTCAATATGATAAGCAAAATTTACCGATTTTGAGATAAGGGCCGTAGTTCGAAGTTGGTGAATACGCGAACATCATGGCTCTCAGCCATTTTTAATGCTTGGACATTGTGGCGTTGGTGTCTTTAGCATCCAGTTTCAAAAAAACAATTGGACATGAAAAGTGGTAATGGCAATTGCTGGTCCTTGGAACGTGTGATGAATCCAGGAACCTAGAATGTATATTTGCTGTAAACTGTAAGAGGTTGAATAAGAGATGGATGAAAGGAGGTTCAAGGTTGATTTTAGTGTCTTATGTTTAACTGGCTTTATCTCCTGGTACACGCTTGCAAGACAAGCAGTGATAGTGAAGGACTTTCGAGTGGTCCAACTCACTCCCAAAACAACAGAATGAAACTGAAATGGTTTAACTAATGCCTGCTCCTTCCTAGAAATTTCCTATTTTTCCTGTCTTAGTTAGATGCCTTCCACCTAATCAAAGGCCAAGCATATTTCCTTCTTAGTTTACTGATTTGCTCGATCTTCTTTCTTTATGTCATTTGTAAATTGGGGTGGTTTGATGGACCAGAAATGAATGGGCTGGTCCGTTAGGGACCGAGTACGTGGGTCCAACTATGGAGGCTGACCGCTGATATCTTGAAATGTTACTCAAAAAAGGGAAATTTTGAAATTGCATCTATTATCTCATTATCATATCACTTGATTTGTACACCGTCTTATCTAGGAATTGATTTAGGTGAGAGTATTAAGACTGAATAGATTGGGAAAGATTGGCCTTCGCTGTCACCAAGGATGTTATCAGCCATAGCCAAGCTACTTTTATCTAATATAGCAACCGCTTCTAACATACTAACATACTGGTTTGATCTAGCTGCAGCTCTATCCTTGCTGTTTTCTATTGTTGTTCAACTGTTGAGTATTATATGCTCTATTTCTTTTCTTCTTTTTCTTGAGACGAAACCCCTCATTGTGGATGGTGGAATAGGTTAACTACTTCGCGTATGTTCCTTCTCTTTATTTGTGAAAATGGACCTGTTTAGATACTAAACAGTCTTCCTGTGAAAAAGTTTCTTGTACCGAAATGCCGGCAACAAAACCTCTAAATGCTCATGTGAAAGGGGGATTCTTAATAAAATGATTGTGAGATTCAAAAGAGACCTGTTACTGATCATTGACCAGTTTTGGGGCTTGTGGAGTAAAACTATGTGTGACAGAGCTCGAAAATCATTAGATTTTGAAGCTCTTGTACTGATGTCATTTATGGATCTCTTCTTCGAGAGTATGCAGCTGATCCTCAAAGTTCTTTGCTATTACAGCATCATGCAGAACGATGTGAAGGTAGTCAAGTCCTGGATCTCCTAGAAAGCCAACAATTGCAAACGACACTGTCTTACGTGGTTGAGGTGAAGCCGAAGCTGTGGCTGCCAGTTCGCTTGGTCGAAGGCAGAGTTTGCAAGGACATTAAGACAAATTTGTCTTGTGTAAGGGATGAAGCTCACCTCAGACTAGCAACAACTCGTTGACTCAGTGGACAGATACGTTGCATATTTGAATTTTGTTCTTGAAAATATTGGTAAATTAAAGGTAAGGATCATTTGTTCTTATTAAGATGGTGACATATTTTGTGACTAGAACCTTTAATCTACATCTCCATTCCATTGTAAAACCACACTACAGTATATATTATCCAAGTTTTAACAGAACAGTAATTTTTCTGTCACGCAATTCCCGTGTCAAGAAATTAAAACTTCTTGTGAGATGATTTCGAGTATAAGTTAAAGTGGTGATTTGGTGAACGCATATAATGCCTATAAATAATGTTAGTCTGTCCTTTTCAAAAGTTAATGATAATATTATAGCATGAATCAACTAATCCTCACCCCTTTATGTCTAGCGCATGTCAAAAACCGACATGGGTGTATGATATGTCAGACACACATTGATGTTGATTCATACCGTGGATTTACACCTTTCCTTTTTAAATCGATCAATACAACAAATACAGGCATGTGTAAGGAGAAAAAGAAAAGCACTCCCTCCATTTTATTCATTTCTTTACGTTGGGCCGGGTTTTGTGAGGGGAACCCAGGCCCAACGTAAAGAAATGAATGAAATGGAGGGAGTAATTAAAATGTGAAGAATAGGATATGAGCCATATAAAGTTATAAACTACTAACAACCTGTCATATTTCAAAGCTATTAAGGATGTTAGTTGAACATCCTTGATCAATATCCATTAGTAGTTATTGAGTACAAATTTGATATCACCAATTCATTACACATTCTAATAATTGAAATCATTGAACAATACTTTGAACAGTACTCGTATTATTCATTTATAATGACTACAGTTATACCCGTTTTTGTCAGCTCAATTCCAGCGAGACATGTTGTACACGAAATAGTGCCATGTATATCCACACAATAGTATACCATGTATACATTATTATCTTTCGATTACAATCACCGTTATGGTAGAGAATTGCTAGCCACTACACGATAAATACGACACAGAACCTCCGAATCATTTCTTACGTGGAAGTAGAGGACACAACGTTGGCTGCTTCGTCGTTACCAAAGTACGTAAAAATAGTACAGCCACGGGGGTGGGGACCCGCTCAACACCTGCATATCTCAATTTCAACATTTTCTCTCTCCTCTTTCCTGGGTGCCACTGCAATCACAGTCACAGTCCTATATTTACATTATTTAAATATTAAATAATAATAATAGTAAATTAATAAATTGTCGTTACAGTCGCGCCACCACCAAAAAAAAAAAACTGCCCAGCAAACACATGGCCTGTGTGCCCCTGAAAATTTCATGTGTTTACTTCTCTCTTGTCTACTTCACTTATATCCCCCCACTTGCCTATTTTGTCCCACTAAATTCCCCATCTCTTGCTTTTGGTCATTATATACTCGTATCGTATCGAGTCGAGTAGGATCATATAAGGCGACAAAGTTATCATTTGTCCAATTGTCGATATTATTTTAAAGGACTCGAGATCTCTAGTTAAGCTCCGAAGTGAGAACAATAGTCACTAGTTCTTCTAAGTATTCTTTGGGTGGTGGGTACTAGAAGCTTCTTCAGTGTTGATTTATTTAACTCTCATTTCTGCTTTGCCTTTGTTGCAATTATTGTCTCTCAGGTTAACTTCTTGCTTACACTTTCTTTTTTTTTGGTCTGGGTTTTGTTAATATTGTTCAGCATGTGATGTGAGTTCAGCTTGTTGGGTTTTTTTAGTGGTTTAATTAGCTGAATTTTGCATCTGGGTTTTTGTATAAATTTTGCTGGTTATTTCCTGCTTGAAATTCTAATTAATTATTGAGAAATTACTAGAATTAATATGGGAATTGCTTCAAATTTTGGATAAAATTGTATGGACTGTGTAATTTAATCATGTGTAAAGCTGTTTTTGGGTTACTTGGAAGTTGTTAGTGAAGTTAATCTGCAAATCATAATAGTGTAAAAAGTTCAATTTTTGACCATCAACGTTCTTTTGATGTACACGAGGTAATGATTGTTTCCATATACTTGAGAATTGTGCCTCCAATCCACGCACTTGGTCGTGAAATGATTTGGGGTCAGCTAACATGAATCGTCATAGAGAATCGTATTTTTGATTGTTTTCGGTGTAGTGATGTAAGCATACATTACTTGTATGCTGTTAGGCATAAGGAAGTATCAGAATTCGAAGTGGAAGTTGCGTTTGCATTTGTATTTGCATTAGAATGGAGTCTTCTTACAATTGAATTGCGATTCCGAGTTCTTAACTTATAATTGGGTATGGAAGTGTATTGTGCTCAAGATGATTATTAGGGCCTTTGCTAGGATAAGGTGTCATTGTCTGGCAGGGGTTTTGGGCTGTGTTTGCCATATATTTTGAATGAATCGTAGATTTTGTTAGCTCAGTCTGCTAATTATGTGTTCCAAGTGCATGCCTAATGGCTAATCTGGAGTATCATGTACAATGATTTATTTAGCCTTTCCTTTTTGTTTGTGAAAGAACCCTTCTACCTGCTTATCGAGCTAGTAGCAAGCTTAGAAAAGATAACCCAGGCAAAGCAGGGTTCTTAGAGCGATCTTCTGTCTCGTTATTTCTACTGGTTTGACGGTATTCATCTTGGTCATTGCTGTTATGTTGTGCAGAAGTTGAAAGTACAAAATAGTCCAACCTGAAACTTCACAATGACTACCAAAAAGGTCAAGCATGTTGTGGGGAAGTATGAATTGGGAAGGACAATTGGAGAAGGAACATTTGCAAAAGTGAAGTTTGCGAGAAATTCTGAGACTGGAGACCCAGTCGCTGTTAAAATTCTTGATAAAGAGAAAATCCTTAAGAACAAGATGGCTGAACAGGTCTTAATACACATAACTTGTCGTCAATTCCGCAAATCTTGTCTCTTACATATATTGTTACTAATTTGATAGCTAAGACTTTCTCTCTTTGTTAGCTAAACCACCTGTATTTATTGTTATGTAATACCTTGTTTTGAATTGTAGATAAGGCGGGAAATTGCAACAATGAAGCGAATCAAGCATCCTCATGTAGTTCGTTTGTTTGAGGTCTCTCTAAAGTTCTTTCCATCTCTGTTTCTGTGCGTGCATGCGTATGTATGCATGATCAGGTTAATGCATTCTGAATTTCATATTGGACTTATCTCTCAGCACAAGTCTTATTGGTATATTCATTCTGCAGGTGATGGGGAGCAGGACAAAGATTTTCATTGTTTTAGAATATGTCACTGGAGGGGAGCTGTTCGACAAGATTGTAAGTCTCTGAATTTGTATGGATTTTGGTGATACCTAATACATTTAATGATGATGGCTCATTAATTAACTAAGATACTAATATGCTCTACCTGAGATTCCGTTTGATTACTCCTTACACAAGTACCTCTAATCTGATATAGGTCTGACTTTGATTTGCGTTCGTCCCAATTTTGACATGAACGTTTCAGTTACATCATCTGATTCTATTCCTCTTCTTGGTTGACAAGTATAAAGATTAATAATGATGTTATTGACCCAAAGGTACATCATGGACGAATGAAGGAAGATGAAGCGAGGACGTATTTTCAGCAGCTAATACATGCTGTTGACTATTGCCATAGCCGGGGCGTTTACCATAGAGATCTTAAAGTATGTTTTACCTTGGTCAGTCATGAGGTATTAAGAAATCAATAATCTATTGGTGTTTGAATTCTCTATCGTCTTTGTTTCGACAGCCAGAGAACCTGTTGCTGGATGCCGGCGGGAACCTTAAAGTTTCTGACTTTGGATTGAGTGCAATCTCTCAGCAAGTCCAGGTAGTTTCATGGCCCTTTCTCCTTGTTTAATTATGAATTGAACTCCCTGAAAATGTGATACTAGAAGTTACCATCAAATCACAAACCCCTTGTAGATGCTCCCTTTTACAAAGTTGAGAGAAATGATATTAGTTCAGAAATTTTGGACTTTTTGTGATGATTTACTTATTATTATTCAGTTATTTTTGGTTATTATGATAGACTGGCATTGCTGACTGATGAGTCATGATCTGGAAAACTATTTTACCTCTAAAATATATGGTTTGACCGCATTTATGATAGCTGAAAGGATTACCTTTAAAAGTCACTAAGTATCAGGGAGTATGTCTGTAGAGATTCTCAGACCGTCATCTATCAATGACTCAGATCATTGTCATTATTACTCCAACTCGTTACCATCGGCTCTGCTGAGGCTTTCCAGGGAAGGAGGGGGGTGAATGAGGGGAAAGTCTCACAGCCTTACCCTTGTCTTAATATAGAGACTGATTCTCATATGCCCCTCATTACACCCTTGTCAAATAAATTGACAAGGGAAGGCTTGCCCTCATTACACGCTTGTGGTGGGACCCTTCCCCGGACCCTCGCTTAGCGGGGACGCCAATGTGCGCCGGGCTGCCCTTTTATTCTCATATGCCCCTGAGATTGGTTGTCAGTACTGATGCACAATGTTCCAGTTCCATTCCCACATGTGGTTTCTATGGCCCCTTGCAGTTGTCTTACTGATTCAATAACTTCGAAAGATGAGTAGTTGGTTGAACAATCCCAAATCTTCTCTGCAGGCTCTCAGATCAATATCAACAGTTTGTTTCTATTATCTCCGGATGAAGTAGAAGAGCACCAAATGGTTTTACTCATGCTAATCAGACCGAGTTTATGGCACTCACTGTTGGGCTGTTACATAGTGTCAGACTCATAAGATAAATATTGCTGAGATGCAAAGATGCATATGCTATGGTTGATGTGTTGCCATGGACAAAATTGTGCAATGAGTTGATTAGGAAAAAAGTAGGGAGTTCCATTTAATGAAAATATGATGAGGGACAGTCGTCTAAGGTGGTTTGGACAACATTTGAGTCAGAGACTGAGTGATATTGATTAGAAAACTTGAACAGCCGAGAACGCATAAGATTTTGGGGGTGCACAAAAGCCTAGAAAGACATGGATAAGGGTGATTGAAAATGGTATGGATCTGCTTGGGATTGAAGAAGATACAGTGTTTGAGAGGGTGGAGTGAAGTGAGGTTTCCAAGAACAGGTCTTGTAGAATAATCAAGTTGATATACCTAATCCTCTGTAGTTGATACTTGTGGAATACTGCTGTTTATCCACCTTTCCCTCCACAACTTCGATCTCTGACATAGTTGTATGCAATTAATTTAAGATCATCAAGGTAACTGATCTAGTCAAGTTCTAGTCATTGTTAAAAACTAGCCAATCAGTTGTTCATTGCCTGGGTGAATGTTGACAGAAAGCATATGAGGATTATCAATACATACTCTTGTGCTTCTGCTTCAGTTCTCCCATCTGCATTTATATTGAATGTATGTCCATATCTGATGATCTACAGGAAGCGATTGACGACTATTAATCTAGATGAGTTTTCCTCTTTGAACATTGTTTCACTTACCAAAACTCTTCTTGGCAGGGTGATGGACTTCTTCATACAACTTGTGGTACCCCAAATTATGTTGCTCCAGAGGTAACTGCTAAAAATTGTCAACTTGCCGGTCCATTCAGACAAATTATTTACATGTGTTGGTGACTTATTATTTTTGGTTACTTGTATGAATCAGAGGTCCTGATTTATTTTTTTTTTATTTTTTTTTTTGTTACAATTATAGGTCCTTAATGACAGAGGGTATGATGGGGCAACAGCAGACCTGTGGTCGTGCGGTGTCATTCTATTTGTATTGCTTGCAGGTTACTTGCCTTTTGATGATTCTAATCTTATGAACCTATATAAAAAAGTGAGCAAGTCTTTTAAATTCATTGTCTGTTGATCTGGTAGGTATCTCCATTTCCGTTTACTAGATTCACCTATTTCATATGCAGATCTCAGTTGCTGAATTCACCTGCCCCCCTTGGATGTCTTTCAGTGCGAAGAAGTTGATAACGCGAATTTTAGATCCAAATCCTACTACGGTGAGCATTATTTTAAGTTCTTAGTAATACTCTCAATCTGTTGGTCACTATCCAATGTTATGATTAAGACCCATAGCTCTTTGTTTTTCATGAAGTTCTGTTGCTATCTGTTTCCTCTTGACAAGTTGTAACTTGTAAGAGAGTCTTTTTTGGGTTGAATCCCAGTTTTATTTTGAACGGCCATTTATAGCCACTTCTGGCACTTTGATAACATTGAAAATTGAGATGTCTTATCCGATTTCAAGATAAAGTACATCTGTGAAAGGCTGAAAGCAGCCTGGTGTGCCCTTAGCAGGACCCCTATAACTGATCTTCGTAGAAAATGGACTCTAACTTGACTCTAATTTTCCCAAGCAATGAGTTTTTTTTTTTTTTTTTTTCCTATTAACGATGTATGTTCTATAAGGGGGGGAAAACATTAGAATGAATAAGCTAGGGCCGTCCTACGCTAAATTTACACATATTGGAGGTAACAGCCGATATTTTTTCATATTGGTGAATAGTGAGTATTAAAGATAGCCTGATCCGTTTGCTTTATTTATGGACTTTGTCATTGATGTTCTTGCTAAATGGAGGCTGTCTGAAAAAGAAATTGTTGAGTTGATCGCATATTCTTACTTTTATTGAGGGGCTACCCTGGCTTGTAGATCTTACGAGCTTTGTATTTCTCCCCCGGACAATAAAATACTAGTAGTTCTTTTCTGATTGCTATAAATAATAAAGTGCTGCAATGGAATCAGGAGCTATTTGTGTAAATGGCATCGAAAGAATCCATTTTAATTTACTGATATCTACTTTTTATATGATTTGCTTTGATACATACTGCCTCATGTCGTCTTGGTGTTTGAACTTTGTCAGCGCATCATTATTCCTGAACTTTTGGAGGACGAGTGGTTCAAAGTAGATTATAAGCCACCTGTTTTTGATGACGAAGATGATACATGCTTGGATGATGTAGATGCCGTTTTCCAGGACTCAGAAGTAAGTTGACGTGTATGTCAGTATCTGTAGCATGTACACCATGTATACCCATCTTCAGTACTGATATCTTTCAAAATTATGCCAGGAACATCATGTAACTGAGAAGAAAGAAGAACAACCCACAGCTTTGAACGCATTTGAGTTGATAGCTATGTCAAAAGGACTGAACCTAGGAAATCTTTTTGACTCGGATCAGGTTTGCTTTTTCTCTTGTGTTTCCAAACATCGATCTCCTTGTTTTAACTGTGGTACTTGACATTATGTTGTATTCAACTATTCTATTTAATAGTATATAGCACCAATGGTAAATTGCATCCGTATATCCATAATGTTGTGCTTGCAGTCCTTTCATAATGTTTTACCCGAGTTGTAGTTTGAAGGTTTTTCTTGCCGTTCATCATGTGGTTGAGTTGTTGCTGCAGGTTTTGAGGAGAGAAACTAGATTCACTTCTAGGTGTCCTCCCAATGACATAATAAAAAAGATTGAAGCAGCAGCTAGGCCTCTCGGCTTTGACGTGCACAAAAAAAATTACAAGGTAGACCCATGTGCATGTTATATACTCGCATTTTTGAGGTATCAGCTCATGAAACTGATGAAGATGAGAGCTTCCAATATGTTGGTCTTATTTATCTTCTATTTGATTTCAGATGAGGCTTGAAAATGTGAAAGCTGGCAGAAAAGGGAACTTAAATATCGCTACAGAGGTAAGGAAGAAGCCGGACCTTCAATGCTTATGCCGTGCAATAATACTCTCAATGTATTTCCAATAACTTGACTTCTGCATTCTCTTAGGTTTTGCAAGTTGCGCCATCGCTGCATATGGTTGAAGTCCGGAAAGCCAAAGGAGATACATTGGAATTTCACAAGGTGGCGTTCCGTTATTTATTATTGAATGTCTTTCTTTTTCTATCATTATCGTATCTCTACATACATATAACATATGCAGACGGAAACCGGTTATCTAATTTGTATTGTCTGATTTTCTTGTCGCAGTTTTATAAGAAGCTTTCTAGCTCACTGGAGGATGTAGTCTGGAAAACAGAAGAGGACATGGAAGAAACAAAGATCAAGTGATGAAATAACGGCAAGTATCTACTCAGCAGGTGCTGTTCCAGCCTAAACCCTTTTAATAAAGTTTTAATAAATGAATAAACAAGGTAATCAAATTTTTTCGCCATTTCTTGTGATTAAGACGGATTCAGTTCGTAGTGTTTTCCTTTCGTATTAGAACCGGGAGCATTGGTGTGTATATAATGTCAACTGGTGAACACTTTGCACATATGTTTTTTCTGAGAGACCAGTTTGTATGTAGTGCATTCTTGCTATGACACTGTTCTGAGAGACCAGTTTGTGCATTCTTGCAATGGCACTCTTTTTTCATTTATATTTTCGTTTTCACATCCATCCGTATATGACACTGTTCGTTCCAATTCGAATTCCATAGGATAGAAGGGGATATAAGAATTCGAATTCGGAACAACCTCAAACTACTTGATCTCCTAACCACTGAACCAACCTTGTTCTTCAATTGTCAAATTATGTGCTTTTGGAAGAGGTATATAGGAATCTAATTATGGTGAATAATTATATATGCTAATAATAACTATCAATCAAATTTGAGACAAGTGTTTAATAAAAAAAATCGAAATAAAAGTAAATAAAAAATTTATAATGTTTGCCTCCACATTTCCCATAATCTTCTCGTTGGGTGTCCCTCTTCCCCTCGTTAACTGCCTAATTTTAACAAATCTGCCACCGCAAACAGAAAAAACGAAAAAATAATGCCAAAATGTTGATGCATGATCCCTGTCTGAGTCTCATCTAACTTCTAACATACGTTGTCTCAGCAAAACATATTTGTCATCATTTCTCTTTGTTAAGCTGTTCTTGCTTTAAAAGATTACACATTTCTTGAATTGATTTGAAACATTATACATAAACAATACAAGAATATAACATTGGAGCATCATCCTCTCGTGGACGAGTTTTGACGGTGTTTTTCCGTTTGGAGGGAGAGTTTTGATGTTGTTTTTGGGTTGTACGACGAGTTTTCTGATGGTGTCTTCGGTTTTTCAAATTTGTATTGATCATCTGGAGATGATCTAGTTTCCTCCTATCCAACGCAGGGTAAATCTTGAATCTTCTATAAACACGTAAATGTTTTCAACCAAATACGTTTTTAATCCTAACATGTTTCGGTTGTGAAGGAAGCCACAAAAACAATTTTGGTTGTGATGGGTATTGAATGCGGGTCATGATGAGTACCGCATTTTGTCGGCTTTGTTAACAACTGAATTAGCTGACATTCGCATCATTATGGCTGGCTACATAAAAGGGCAATCAAGGAGAGGTCCACCAGAAAGAGTAACAGAGGAGCCAATACCCCTGAAAAATTCCCCATGTACTGTCACAAGTGTATTCCTGACCAACATTGCAGGGTACTGGAGGAATGTCAGCGTATTATGGTCTAAGAATCTGATGAACATATCATTCACGATAACGGTGGACGGGTTTGAAGGCGATCCAGCCAACCAAACGGCTTGCAAGGTGGAGCTAAAGCCGTGGCACTTTTGGGGTCGGAAAGGGTACAAGTCGTTTGAGGTTGACGTTAGTCATGGCCGAAATCAGTATCACTCGACAGATCAAGATACTCACCAGCAGGTAGACGTCTACTGGGACCTAAGGTCCGCCAAATTCTCGGGTAGCAGTCCGGAGCCGTGCTCGGACTACTACCTAGCACTCGTCTCGGACGAGGAGGTAGTCCTTTTACTAGGGGACTACAAAAAGAAAGCTTACAAAAGAACAAAGAAACGGCCTGCATTAGTTGACGCAGTGCAATCACTTAAAAAGGAGATAGTGTACGCCAAGAAAAGCTTTGCTACTCGGGCTAGGTTTGCTGAAGGGAAGACGGAGCACGACGTAGTGGTCGAGAGCTCGACAACCGGGCCAAAAGACCCCGAAATGTGGATCAGCATTGATGGGATTGTACTGATACATGTCAAGAATTTGCAATGGAAGTTTCGGGGGAATGAGACGGTTGTGGTCAATAAGGTACCGGTACAAGTGTTGTGGGATGTTCATGCTTGGTTGTTCTGTAGTCCCGGAACCGGATACGGGTTGTTCATCTTTAAACCGGGCGCGCCGGAGTTGGAAACGGATCAAGAGGGAAGCAATCGGAGTGGAAACAGTGATAGTAGTGGTGGTAGTATGTTCTATTCTACCCAAAGCCAAACTAAATTAGTTGATTTTTGTCTATTCTTACAAGCTTGGAAAATTGATTGACTGATTAGTAACATTCTTTAATTTGAATTTTTGTTAGGAACTATGAGCCACTACTTGATTTTTTAGTTTATTAGCCATTGATTTGCTAGTGTTTCATAACTATAACATGAATATGACATTCTCATTTTCGATTTATGAATTCTATTATTACTTTTTTAAAAATGACACTATATGGAATTACGAAGTAGCAAACAAAACATCAATGTAATGAAACTGACCTCATTTAAGAAAAAACGGTGTATCGACGCAATGAGAGTAATGAGTACCTACTTTTGGTCTACCTAGTTTGATAAAAGAAATAACATCCTCCTTTGTTGAAGAGAAATAGACGAGCTCACAAACACAGTGGAATTTCATCCTAAACGTATTTATAACGGATTGGGATCCCCTGGAGTTGAAAAATAACTCTATAGATGTGCCATATTCCTCACAACTCAGTACTCACACAGGGTATGTGCTAAAATTAGAGAATCAAATTCCATTTTCCCAAAAGAATGTAGACTTCATATAAATTCTTGAGGTTAAGTTGCGATCCTCGATGATTAAAAGAAACATTTTGTAAGATCATCGACGATAACAAAGTTTAAATAGTGAATTAGACCTCAAATCGTCGAGATAAATTAATTGGGAAAGGTCAGTATGATTAGAGGCGAAAGCGCCAATTTGCCTCATACACTGAAATGGTACATTGACCAAGTAACTAATACTTCGTGCTCCGCATCATATAAGAGACGTGTAAAAGAAGCAACAAAGCTCTAATGGTTGATGCTTGGTCAGCTCTTTCTCAAAATTTTCAAGTGAAAATTGTTGTCCGGCAAAACAAAGCTGCTTAAGGTTCATCCTCTAATCTCTCGATCTCCTTATAAAAAATTAACTTGTTTTTTCCAACTTTTCATTAATTATCTCTCAAAATATGATGTGGGATAATTTACCTGATGAAATTAGCACTGATATTTTGTCTAGATTACCAGTCAAATCCCTTGTACGTTGTACCATTTTGTCTAAATTTTTCCAATGTTTGATCACTAACCCTGATCTCATCACTGCCCACCTTCTTAGAAATAGCAATAAAGATCACCTCTTGCTTCGTTACGTGTCGCGTAAGCCCGACGGTTCTGAAAAATTAGAGGAAAAGTTGATTATTGAATGCGATGATGATAATTTTACTGGGTTTCATAGTGAAGGGTTGGTGGGGCCATGCAGTAGTATGGTGCGTAATGTGTTGGGGTGCATAAATGGTGTTATTTGCCTTGTTAATGATCTTGAGTATGAAGGTACAAATTTTGTACTTTGGAACCCTTGTATAAGGAAGACTGTTGAACTCCCTGAACCCCAACATGTGTTTTCGTTGTATAAATCTGCGTCAGGTTTCGGGTTTGATCCGGTTATGAATGATTACAAGGTGGTCCGAGTAGTGCACTTAGACCGTGGTGGGCCAATGCCTGTGGTCGCTGAGGTTTATAGTTTGAGGTCTGGATGTTGGAGGTCGTTGGATCGTGGTCCTGAATACCAAATTCGGAGATGTCCTAATACTTACAAGTCGTGTTTTGTCCAGGGAAATGTGCACTGGGTTGGTCATTCTTTTCGTGAAGGGTATACTTATACGGATAATGTGATTGTTAAGTTTGATGTGTCCTCAGAGAGGTTTGGAGTCATTGATGTACCGAGCTGTTTGAAACATTTAGATGCCTTGTGCAGTGGCTATGTGTCTAACCTGATGGTTCAAGAGTGTAGGGGAATGTTGGGTTTGATCTCAAGGGAGCGGAATGGGCAGCAAAATAGTCGTAGTATATGGATTTTGAAAGAGTACGGGGTGGTTGATTCGTGGACAAAGATATTTGATCTTGATATGTACCGGTGGAATAATGATTTTTCCCCGTCTGCATTTGGTTTTACGAATAATGGGAATGTAATTGTGGCAATGGGTAATTATTATATGGGTTATAGTGATGGATCCCCTGTGACTCATTTGATGGTTTCTATTGATCAGAAGCATGGAATGACAGTACTTGGAACGCGGTCTGGTTTGGGGCAATCATTCTATTTTTCTACATACCAGGAGAGTATGATGTTGTTGCAGTAAGGGAGAAGTAAGACAGGCTGAGCACACGCTACGGTTGTATGAGATTATCACATTTTCATGTCATGTGGCAATCAGATTTTGAACGATTCCTGGCTATGTCGATGCATGAAGTACTGATATCAGCAGTTGAAATGAAGAATTAGATGTGTTACACACTACTCTGCTATGCTCCAGTTCACTGTCAAATGTTCTTAATGGTCTACAACTCTACATTACAGTACCCTTAAATTTGTTCTTGAATTTGTTACTAGACACTGTTTATAGTTTTGTGTTTAACCTTCCGACTTTAATGTTTGATTTGGATGTCGTATCAATGTCTCCAGTCAACAATGATTTCTCGAGTTTTGTGTGATTTTTTCTTCAAAGTAATTTGATTAGCTCAATGTGTTATGTAAATTTGGGAAATACTCCCTCTGATTCAAAGAGTTGTCATGTTGTGGACTACATGTAGACTAAATGGAAGATCCATTTGTCGTGGAATCAAATGGAGTTGGTAGACTGCATTGCAGAATAAAATATGTACTAATTTTTGCAATACGTGAATGATTCATTTGATATAAAAGTAGCTATCAACATGGCAATTCAAACCTACAAATAGGAAGAGGGAAATATCTTTGAATAAGAGGTACTCCCTCCGTCCCAACTCAAACACCCAATATTTCCTTTCGGGACGTCCCACCTCAAACACGACATACCTCTTAGATTGTTGATCACCTTTAAACCAAGTGGTTAAACGCTAGTTCTACTTCATTCCCCAAGTTGAGTTACATTCTCGTTCAGATACTTGTCTACAAAAGTCGATGATTTATCTATGATAATTTGGGGAAAACCATGATTTGAAAATTTAACTCTGTTCTTTAAAATATAAAAAGCACATAAATAGATTCTCAATAAACCAAGAGTATAGTAAAATGAACAAAAAAAACTTGCGAAACTAAAAATATGTGGGGGTGTTGACTATCGAGTCGCCAGAGCTAATTACATCATACAGGTGATACTGGAAATACGATATGTGCACAAATTCACAGGCATTAAAATGTTTTCACCAAGAGAACTCGGTACGAGCCAAACACAACAATCAATTGCAGCTTGAAGATTGAGGATAAAACTGCACTGAGAAAGAGCAATGTCTCAACCACAGCACGCCCCGCCTTGAGAAGTTGAGGCATCTCTACCAGGTGCATTTCCTTGTATATTTCCATAGCCGATCTTAATTCCATTTGACTACACAAAAGAAAAAGAAAAACAACAATAGATTAGCCAGTCTCATACACGACCAGTCTCAACTTTAGCTAGATATGAGCTTAATAGTCAACCCTGCAATTTTATGACCTACAAGAAATTGATAACTTATAGACAAAGATGCGAAAATTAAGTAAAACGTTGTTTGTTTGTTTGTGAAACGACAGAAAGTGGACATGTTTTCAAATGCGTTTAAGTGCGCGCTGGACTTTGTAATGATCGACTATCCGGGAACCGCTGGCGGCAAAACCCCTCAAGTACAGTTTGTTTATTTTTTTTGGGGTGAGGGGGGGGGGGGGAGGAGGAGCTCGACGGGTCCCCCCACTGACTTGGCTCGGGCCTAAGCGAAAGTGAGAACCAAAACTTGACTACCCAAACATTCTGTTTAAACAATGGAGCAATCAAATCTCGAATTTGATAAGAGTAGAACATATCAATCTACTTCATGATAGCGCACCTTTACAAGACTATTCGACAATAAGCCAAAACTTGAATCACTCAACTATTGACCAAACAAATGCTCACACAAAAAAGTTTGAAGCTCGGCAAAAAATAAAGAAACTTTAGTTTTAATCAATTGTTCGGACCGAACTTACTTGAAGCCCTAAAACCTCCCATCTTTCCAAGTGTATAATCATATTGCCTAATGGTTGGAGCTTTGGAGATGTGGTCTTATTCAAGTACTATTCATGAAAACAACAATTATAAATGGCACCATGTAATGGCCACTGGATGAACGAGTTCGCAAGTTAAGTTCCTATTCTACCATGTGAAAGTGGTTCAAATGATTGCGATTCAGGTTACCTAAGTCTTAAGGTTGAAGCATATGACTTGTTTAGAAGGATTGAGTTTAGGTATGGGAGGGTCTTCAGCTGGTTAGTTTTCATTTAACCTATGTCAGGTTCAGCCAAACCTGGCGTTCTAGCCTAATTGTCAACTCTACTTTTGCTCATCCTATTTCCACAGTTTGAGCAATGACTCTTGGCGACTTACGTAACTAAATACATTCTGCTAATTCAAAAATCACACAAAAATACCCAAAAAGCATATACCTATGCACCACAAAATTTGACTCTTGGCAAGTTACATAAATAAAGACATTTTGCTCATCAAAGGCACAAACATGATTTCACTTGACTATCCAATTCACACTTTCTTTTAGGAGGGGAAACAAGACAGGTAAGAACGGACATAGACAAACAGGAGAATGAATCAAAAGGGCGAAAAGACTGAAAAAAAAAAAGCATAAATAAAACTATCATCACGGATTTGTTATTTAAAAAATCAAATGAGGGTGAAGCACATTAAAAGACACTAATCGAGCATTTTCAGTTGAAAGATTAAAGGCTTAAAAGACCGCACGTGTTGCCAGAGCAAATTTAGGAAAATATGTAGCAACAAACACCTGCCCCTGGCCCCTGGATCCAATCCCCCAAAAGATCAATGATTAAAAGCAACAAAGTGCGAATCACAAGAGTTCTGAAAACTTGTACATGAACAGGCTCGGCGATCAAGAACGTCTTGACTCTTGACAAATAGGAAAATAAATAAATTACACTAGTGAGAGTGACAGAAATTGTGGCTAGGAGTATCACAAAGACAGGAGAATTTGGATTTGGGGTCAGGCGCAATAGTTTGACCCGCACCATTGACAAGCTTTTTGACCAGCACCCTAAAGAAGCTAGTTGGACAATCTGATTCAGGCATCGCTAGGCTAAGACAGGCTTGTGCTTTTTCTTTATCTTTTTCATATACAACAAAAAACACTTCAGTGATCTTTAAGGGAATTTGGTCAAGGGTAATCACTAAGCATGAAAAGAAAAGAGTGTCCTAGAAGGCCATTCCCTCGGCTGGTATTTGGTTATTTTCCTTTTCCCATTATTATTTATCTAAATTCCCCTTGTAGAAATTCCAAAACCCTCTAAATCAATCAGCCTCAAACCCCCAACATTTATCACCTCAAACCACCGCCGCTCACATCCATCCTCCACCACATCATAGTTCAAAACTGCCAACAACCCAAACATTCAGAATCATGCAACCCATCAACTTGAGACTCCATGTCCACAAATACCCACCTTTTCTAAACAAAATCCAAGTAAAGCCTATACATGTCTTTTCTATAGCTCCCCACTTCCCCATTGGAATCTAGAATTCTGACAGGAAAATATTCTGGTTTGTGTTGGTTAAAAGAATTGAAGAGCTCTTCGATGAAAAAGTTTTGTCTTAGTAAAAGGAATTGAGGATCCCTTGAAAGAAAAAGGCAAAGGGTGATTTAAATAAACTAATCAGCAGAATAGTCACTCACATCTTGTTGCACACACTCATGTGGAAGTATTAAAGGAAAAAGGTTGAAAAAAATTAGCAGCTAATTTCATTGGCAGAGCTACCTAAGCTCCGCTCCTTCGACTAATTATTCACTGGTGTAGCAACTTCGGATTTGACTTAAATTGATATGATCTAAAATCTCACGATAAGGTGACAATGAAATGTCCAAAAATATTATATCTTGCTTCATAATACTATAAATGATTATTTATGTATCAATGAGAAAATCAAAGAGGCAATAAATAAGAATGGTAGAGAAACAAACCTCATTTGATACATCAAAAACACCATCTTGGATCTTCTTGTAAATTGTTCCAGCAGTTTTAATGAATGCCTTGAAAAAGACAGTTATTAGAAGTGGGATCAAGAACCATAAGTCACTCATTTAAAAAAGTCATTCTGAATTTCTGATGCTAAATCCGTAAGCTCGAGATAAAGCAGGCATCGACAGGTAGCTCAGATAGATTTTGGTACCTCCTCTACATTTTGAGCAGTTTTTGCAGAACATTCCATGAATATCAGTCCATGTTCCTTGGCAAACTGCTCACCCTCCTCTGTACTCACTGCTCTCCTATGTGCAAGATCGCATTTGTTGCCTATGAGCATGATTGTCATGTTGGCATTCGCATGTTGCCTAGCATCCTCCAACCAACTGGCAAGGTGATTAAATGTCTCTCTCCTGAATATGAAATAAAGAAATTGTCTTCATCAATCCAATAAAAAATGTGTTTTGAGACATCTAAATTTTCCAAGTACATTAGGTAACATGTCAGCATTTTATAGGCATTAAACAATTGCATTTAACATGTTCTCGAACTAAAAAAATCAGCCCCTCATACATAATGATAAATTGATAATGATACCAAAGCAAAGGGAACCAAAGCCGCCCTAAAAAACAACTGCAGAATGCGAGACCACATTATCATAAATCCTCCCATCGAAAATAACATTACATCTATCCTATCAAACTAAACATGTAGTTTCTTTCTTTAAGTACTACGATTTTGTATGCATCAAGACTAGTGGAGAGGAAAGAAGATAACATATTAATCACTGTGGTAATGAGCAACTGGTAAGAGTAGAAGTGTTAAAAAGAAACTTCCTGGAGCGTTAATCTCTACTGAAGTTGACTTACCTGGTGATGTCATAAACTAGGAGTGCGCCTGCAGCCCCTCGATAGTAGGACCTTGTGATAGATCTAAATGATTCTTGACCAGCCTACAGCACAATAAGCACCCGTCAGAGTTAACAAAAATGCAACTTAAGAATTGGCTACATACAACAAACACAATGGCGTACCGTGTCCCATATTTGCAACTTAAGGGGCTTGTTATCGATTGTTATCATTCTGGCACCGAATTCAACACCTATGGTAAGGTCGTGCACAGGCTGAAACCTCTTGTCCGTGAACTGCAGTAGAAGACATGACTTTCCCACTCCTGAAATACCAAACACAGATACTATTAGCTTTTGGCTTTTCCATAGAGCTTTTTACCCAAAAGAAGAAAAAAAAAACCGACATGTGAAAACTTCAGAAATAGCAGTCCAACCTAAGGGAATACGGGGGGGACCAGAGAAAGAATAAATAGCAAGGGAAGGAATGAGGGAGATAATTCCGTCATTTGGATAACCACCGAACAGGCGGGAGAAGGTGTAGGAAGGAAACATAGAGTGGAAATTATTTCCATAAAAACTCTGGTACAACTTCGAGAGGGTTTTATATATACAACAACAACAACCAAGCCTTATTCCCAAAATGATTTGAGAGGGGTTTATATATGATTGGGGAAAAAATGCCGCCTTTCCCTAACCCCTCCCAATTATTTCCTAGACAAAAGAGGTTGGATCCCTTCGTTTCCCTCCAAACAAACAGTGTATGTATCTTCAGATATCGGTATCTTGAATAAACCCCCAAATCATTCCCCCTCCAAAATACACTACTTCATAATAAAGGTTTACGACTTATGATCACCAGAGTGAGAGACTGATGTAATACACGAGGTTTGAACAATTCTAGGTGGTATTACAGGGAGGGTCGCTTAAACGTAAATTCCTACGGCTGCTGTGTGACATGTAGAAGGTCTCCATGGAGTGACGATCACATTATTATGCAATACAATTGGTAATTGAGTAATAAATACAATCGGAATGGCGACATAAAACCCGAGAATTGATACTAGTTTCCCCCACGTTGTAATGTTTTCTCTCGAACTAAAGCCGAATAAACCTTATATTATACTCCGTATATTCAATATGATCGAAACCCTAAATACTTTTCAGCTAATATAACATCAGCCATCACTTCTAATCCTTAGTAATCTAATCACAAAACAACGAACACGGCGAAAATCCAACTTGATCAACGAATCTAAATCACATAATTCGACGACATTGTTACTCCAAACACAACCTCTGATCGATCAAAAAAACATAAAAACTTCAAACAAACGCAACAATCTCCTCATAAAAACAACAATAATTAAATCAAACAAACGCAATAAAATTACAATAAAAAACTTAAATCAAATCGAAACAAAAAGAGATTAAGAAGAGAGAGAGAGGAGATTATACCGGTATCACCGATGATGATGTACTTGAACAGATAAGCATAAGACATGGTTAATATAATCAGGAGATAATAATTATGAAATAGGAAGCGTATGAGAGAAGATAAATGGGGAAACACTGATCAATCAATCGATATAGAGAGGGTGGGGGGGGATCGACTGATTGATTAGGTTTTATGATCCGAAAGATAGATTTATGAAATTGAAGAGTTTGCGTGTTAATGAAACAACACACGGAGACAGAAAGAGAGATGAAGTTATTAAGAGTTCCAAATCGTCCGGCCTCTTTTGCCAGAAGACAGCAGGTGTACGCCTTTCAAACCGCTGGCAAACCAACTTTTTTTTTTTTTAATAGACTACTCCGTATATAATATCGTAATGAGATTTTATTATCGAAAAAATTGATTCGGAGAAGCAAGATTTATCTAATAACTAGTTTTTGCGCCCGTGACAATCACGGGACTGTTATACATATCTTGTATATCTCTTTTCCTTGGTTGAATTTAATGATACATATGAGATACCTCAATTTCAATTGATCGTCAATGTTTATTACCAGTTTTTTCCCTGTAAGTTTATTTGGACAAAACTAATTCGTGTATTACAATTTTTTTTCCTTTTAATGACTGAACTTAACCTGTTAGAGTAGAGACTCTAACTGAACTTGGTCCAATCATTGTTGAACAGGTCAAATAATCGATCCCTAGATCAACCACAACAATTATATAACATTTCTAAATCTTAAAGTGATATTTTCAGAATACCCATGTAGTTTCCAACTTTTGCTGATATACCGCCAAGGTTTCCGCATTTCAAAAATGTTTCAGAGGTTTGCGTTTCGGAATTCTTTTAGGGTTTAGCCTAACGGCCATTACCACTGTCAATTTTATTCAAAAACTTTCAATCATCATATAATCATATCATTTGGAGTACCCCTTAGCGAACCTAACCAAATTCAAATTGTTATTCTCATTAGTTAATTTGTGATTTACATATTGAGGACAATAGTACTGCCGATAAGTATTCCCAACACTCTATCGCTACCAGTTTACTAATCCAGCATGTGGATGAAGATACTTTTGATCTCTTTTGAACTCGTTTCAACAATCTCTCCTTTGTCGACATTTTTGACTCATGTACACCTAAATTTACGTCAAAAGTTGAGTACAAAGTATTTAGTGTATTAATTATTGCATTTTCAAATTTTGAGGTATTAAGAAAATTCTTATATCACAAAAAATAACCTTAAAATAACATAGGAGGTAAATTGCTCATGATAAAAACATATGGTGTTAGATTGCACATTTAGAAGTTAGATTGCACCATTGATCATAAGCGTATGGGTAAATTGTCACTTTCACCCTTCGATAATCTCATAGTTGATGCATGGAACAATCTTACTATATTTAAATTTTATTACTTACACTTGCAAATCGTAAAAATAAATGACCAAATCGATCAATTCCGATCCATTATAATAGTTATACTGTAATAAGATATAACTATGATTTGGAACCTTATAATATGGGACTACAAATAATGATAATGAGTACATAAAATTGATATAAACTAACACCATCCTCCTATATTGTAGCATATGAGAATCCCTTTTCCGCAACACTTTTCTTCTCCACCAAAGTTTTCATTATTTTGACAACTTTTACAAAAAAATAAACGCTGAAACACATATTTTTTGTATGCTAAATCAAGCAAAGACCAAATAATATATAATTAGTCGAATTAGCATGTTACAAAAAATTTGGAAAACCAACGGCCAAAAGTCACTACATTGATTATCATCAATAAAAAACTTTCAAACTAATCATAAAATTCAATTAAAACTTTTTACATGTATTGTGGAAGATGAAAAATTCTTTATAATTAATTCAAATAAATAAGTTGATTTAATATCTTCATTGCTTGGTTTTTACCCCTGAAACTTACTCAAATGCACATAGGGATGACACGTAGGATTAGCGAATTTGTAAATGTTAGCCTATTAA
This sequence comes from Spergularia bocconei, assembly GCA_963457585.1. Lineage (NCBI taxonomy): Eukaryota > Viridiplantae > Streptophyta > Magnoliopsida > Caryophyllales > Caryophyllaceae > Spergularia > Spergularia bocconei. Next base: position 11,101,014 of record OY734958.1, read on the forward strand.
TATTATTATATAGATGCATGTGGTGGTGTGGCCGTGTGGGTCTTAAAGTCTAGGACTCTGGGTTAGAGTCGGGTTTGTTCACCCGGGTGGGGTGAGGTTTGCTGGTTTGGGACCTACACTTGCTTTAGATTCTTTGGGTCTTATTGGGTTACACACTTACACTAAAACGATGTCTTTCACATTCACACAACTGAATTAGACTTTATTTCAGGAGAGGTTAGAGTTTTATTATTGATGATGAATTTTCAGATGGGCTCATGGTGGATCCATGCTGACTCATCATATTGGTCATCTCTAATTGGGAAGAGCGTTTGCCCGCTCAATTGTATACTTGTATGTCGGTAGCCTCTATTTTGAATTCTCATCAAAGTGATATGATATGAAGTAATTGGGAAAGAAAGTCAAAGGCTTAAAAGCAGATAAATCTAGTCCATTTATTCAACTTAATTTGCCCCCTAATCCACTTGAACATGCTTTACAATATTACTCTTCTAAACATGCAATACTAATATTTAATTAGTGTGAATTTAAGTTTCGCCCCAAATTTTAAAATAAATTGGTTTAGAGTCTCAATACCTTAGGTGAACTGTTTACATGTTCAATTACACCTATGTAAATATTTGTCTTCGACAAGTCCTTCTTCACTCCTCACGACACCATACGCTTACTGAATTACAACTTACTAATCATTGATCACCACCACGGCACCACCATAAGCTTCTCCCAACTCCTATCGACCTATCACACCTCCAAATTATCTTTTCCCCTTTTTATTGGCCTTGACAAATGTACGAGATGAGTTGGGAATCAAATAAGTCTCCTTGGTTATGAGATTGCCAATTCGGTATGGTCATCTTAGGTTCAATTTGGTATGTGTCTTTGTAGTTGAGTTGTTTAGGACTCAAATATTCTATGCTTAAGTAAAAGTTGTTATTAGGTTGGTTGGTTGGTTCGAGTATCTCTTTGTGATTATATTCTTTTTTGTTTTCTTTTATGATTGGTTCGATTTATGAGTATTTACTTGTCAATAGATCATATGTGTGCTAACATATAGGGTAAATTGTTTTACCAATACGGCAAAATGTTATCAAAATTTCAAGCCACCAATAATCTTATCAATAGATGACGGTTTACGATTACAATCGCATATCAATAAGATTATGACATCAATGGTAAAATCATACTAGTAATTTTGTGCATTTGAAAGTGAAAATGTTACCATATTTTCATGTCACCAATAACCTTATCAACAGATGACGGTTTATAAGATTAGTCGCACACTCGCACATAAGTAAACTAGAATAATTGGTACGTAAAACCTATACTTGCCTCCGTATACAAGATACAACATCACACCGAAAAAGCTTGTTTCAGTAATTTTGCGTATTTGAAAGTGAAAAAACAATTCACCTCCATCCAATTTAAACGAAAAAGGCCAATCCACACCCAAAAGATTACCATTTTGTTATGGTTGACAAAAGCAAGCGATAAGAGAGGATAAGCCCCAGTGAGAAAGAGAGAGAGAAAGAAAGTGGGAGTCGAGCACAAATTGGTGTTTTAATGGCGTCTTCACTCACCTCCACATTCCAACCCAGGTCACTTCTCTTTCACGTTATCCAATTTTGAGCATTACCCTCTTCTTTAGCTTACAAATTATTTACTGGGTCGTTCACAATTTAGCCTTTTCTTGCCCATTTTATCTCCATGTTTCTGTAACAGTATACAATGCAAAGTTTGTGAATTTAGTAGTTGTACTGTTGTAGTAGTAGATTTTCTGCTGTACTTTGCTGGGGATTTGTTCCTGTTGTTTTGTTGTAAATTGTGATGTTGAAGTTTGTTTTCCTGCTCAATTTTGTGGTGTGTTTCTGGTGTTGGTTTTTCTGCATTTTGGGGATGAGAACTGAAATGGGTGTTACGGCCTTACGGTAAAAAGAACTGGACATGAATTTGGCATGTAAAACGCGGAATAATGTAGTAGTTTTCGTGGTTCATAATCGGAATTGCGATTTTTGGTGTTAATGGGAGGAGTGGGTGGTATGGGGAATGTATATTGGACATGAATTGACATATAAAAGCACAAACCAGCCGTATTGGTAATTTTCTAATTGATTTGCTTCGAAAAATGAAGAAGAAAATGGCAATTGATAGACGAGAATTAGTGTGGTGTATGGTGATTGCCATTTTAGCAATGTGTGTTCAACCTCTGGTTCATTTTAAGATTGATATAGGATTTGTTGTTGCTCATTGTAGGATTAAGGTGGGTAGTATAGAACATGTTTTAAGTATAATGAGATGCATAGAGGAAGACTTACATCCAAGAGGAGATAGTGCATTCGATTTTGACTATCTTTTGCACAATTAGGTTACTCGGCCTATTCAGTTATCTGGAATGCGCGTCAGACCATGTCATGTTCATTAGATGAATATGTTGGAGATGTGTCCACTATGGTGGATGTGTGAACATACATAAAAGGATTAAGGAATCAGAGATCAGGATAATGTAGGAGATGGAAGATAAGATGAAGGAGAAAAGCTTAAGGTGGTATATCTTGTGAGGAGACCAACTTATTCGGCAGTTATTTTTAGAGTGGGGTAGAGATAATGTTGAAGCTCAGAAGGAGTGCCTATTGTCCTACTATGTACTTTGGGGGGAACTATTTCCCTCCACCTTTAGGAAAACTCTATTTTCCCATGACTTTTTACTCTCTTCCCTTTCCGGTCTTGTCCATGGTTATGAAAAGTGAAACAATGGAATTCTCTTTCTCTTCCCTCTCTTTCGAAGTGGGTTTTAACCAAAGTGTTGATATTTGTTGTTTGAACTGCCCATTCTTTTTCGGAGTGTGTTGGATACAAAGCTTGGAAGGAAACGGAGGGGAGGGGAAGAGAAGAAAGGGTAAGGGATAGGAGGGGGACGAAAGAGTCATGTCCCATTTTCCCTCCAAATCTCTCCAACCATAGAGAGTTTGTCTTTATAAAGGAGGGAAAGAAATGTCCGTGTTATTCCCTCCTCCAAATCTCTATACAAAGGAACCTACTCCACTCCCTCTCCCCCCGCCCCCCTCCACTTCCTTCGAAACCCCCCTATCCCAATGAGCTCTTAGAGTAGCAACAAGTGGTGAATCTATTAAAAGCTTTTTTTTTTTTTGACATCATATTGAAAGGTATTCTAAAGAAGGGGAGCCTTGGCACACCGGTAAAGGTGTTGCCGTGTGATCGATAGGTCACGGGTTCAAGTCCTGGGAGCAGCCTCTTGTCAAATAAATTGACAAGGGAAGGTTTGCCCTCATTACACCCTTGTGGTGGGACCCTTCCCCGGACCCTCGCTTGTCGGGGACGCCAATGTTCGCCGGGCTGCCCTTTTTTATATTGAAAGGTATTCTAAACTGCCATCTCTGCTGGTTAACTTCTTTGTGCAGGTTACCATTTTTGTCTTTGAGGATATATGATGTCAATTTTTATTCCTCATATTGTGAGCTTTTGCTGACTAAATCATTTTTTTGCTGTGTCTCAGCCCCTTGAGATCCGCATTCTTTGGTGAGATTAAGGGCTTTTCGTGTAGCAGTCCTGCCAGTCATGTTGGTTTCAGGAGGATGAATGTGGAATGCAAAGAATCACGAATAGGAAAGCAGCCCATTGAGGTGCCATCCACTGTTACAATTACAATGGATGGACAGGATCTGAAAGTGAAGGGTCCTCTTGGTCAGCTTTCGATCACCTATCCACGAGAAGTAATAGTTCAAAAGGAAGAATCTGGAGCCCTGAGGGTCAGAAAGTCGGTGGAAACAAGAAGAGCTAATCAAATGCATGGACTTTTCAGGTTGGCTAATTGTTTGACATGCATCTTACTGATAAAATTTTGTTTTAAGGCACAATACAATAGATGAAGTTCTGTAAATTGTAGCTCTGGCATGTAGGACTATGCTAACCTTACTAACTAGGTGTGTACTACGAAGTGTACCTTATCTTGTTGGGATACTGAACTTTACATTTGTACTTTTCAGGACCTTAACCGACAACATGGTGGTCGGCGTATCTAAGGGATTTGATAAGAAACTTCAGCTGGTAGGTGTTGGGTACCGTGCCTTGGTGGAAGGCAAGGACCTGGTGCTGAGTCTTGGTTTTTCACATCCAGTGAGGATGACAATCCCAGCTGACCTGTCTGTGAAAGTTGAAGAAAACACCAGAGTAACCGTAAGTGGATATGACAAATCTGCTGTCGGGCAATTTGCTGCAACAATCAGGAGCTGGAGACCCCCAGAGCCTTACAAGGGCAAGGGTATTAAGTATGCTGATGAAATCATCCGCCGTAAAGAGGGTAAAGCAGGGAAGAAGAAGTGAAAGAACTCAATCGTCGCAGATTATCTTTTACGTTTATTTTTTGTCTGGAAGGTAGAATTGTGCAATGTACTGATTGAGAAAAGCAGCAGCTTTTGTTCCATCTGGCTGTATTGTTCTTCCTGTAAATTGTGTACGCGCTTAGCTCTCAGATGGTTGTGCGGTTCCTGTGGAGATGTGAGAATACTGTATCTTTGATGCCATTTTGATTAGCTGCAATGTCTGTAGAATGAATTGATAGTTGACATCAATGCAAAAAATTCTATTTTGATGACTTCTTCGGAATTCAAATTTGGGCATCCTATTTAGGTTATACGGAGTAACCATTTTTGTAAAATCGTTCTACTGATCCACAAATATGAGGAGTTTGGACCAAAGCGAATATTGTAGACTCGATGTTCAAGTCAATGCAATGTTTTTGAAAGAGCGGTAAGTAATTGCTGCTTACAAACATGAGTTGGTGTGAGTGTCTCAGTGATAAAGATTCTCATCCCTTAATAATATGTCACGAGTCCGATCTTTGTCCCTATTAAGGCCCTGTGCGATTCAACTTATTCAACGGTGTTTTCAAATCAGATCAGATTTATTCAAATCAAATCAAATCATATCAGTTTTATTCAAATCAAATCAAATCAGATCAGAATTATCCAAATAACAATCAATGAATGTAGTCTAGTTTTAGTTATTAATTCGTCTAGTTGCAGTTAATTTATCAGTTAATTCAGTTCAGATCAAATCAAATCAAATTTATTCGAATCAAATCAAATCAGATCAGTTCAAATCAAATCAAATCAAATCAGATCAGAAAAATGCAGTCCAATCGCACAGGGCCTAAATGGAGCGATCTATGTCGATAGAAAGAGGGACCATAAGTATAATATGCTTAAATCTCAAATGATTCTAATAAAGTTACAATAGGTTATTGAGGTTTACAATAATTTCTTAATAATTTTGAAGTCCATTTTCTAAATTAATTTTTTTACATCCTTTAATTAATTTTCAAACTACACCATATAGGCGAATATGTTCGATTAAAGGAAATTCAAGAACAATAAACGATGCCTCACGGGGAGGAGAAACGACTCGTTTGAACTCGGCAAAGACACTCATACAAGAGGCAAAGAGAAATCTTAGATGTTTTAATGATACACGATGCATCACCACTGCATATGTATGGAAGGGAGAAAATCTTTATCCCAAATAATAGAAGCATGTAACAAAAAAAAAAGATCTTATCCTATCATTATGATGCAAACTAACGATACTGATGACGAACCGTGCATCATCAAACATTTCTCGAAAAAGCCAAACCAAAGAAGAAAAACAGGAATTGAGGGGGTGATCCGGCTGACCCCTCTCCTCAATTTACCCACCGCTCTGCAGGCTTACAGACCAACCAAAATGACATGAAATATCCAAATATCTCTCTCTTGGTTCTCCTCCCAATCTTTCTCCAGCTCTCCTACTCCTCCCATCTACAAAAACCATGGTCATAAACTTCTCCATCACGCCTCTTCACCCAACATTTCCCTTCACTAAACTCTTCCAAACACGATCACCAACCCTTGCATTCAATCGAAAGCCGAAACCTAGACCCTCACAGCCTGTGTTTTTGAGACCAGGGCTCAACTTTTGCAGGCAAAACCCACTGTTTTTCGATAAAGATGTAAACTTTGGCCCGAAACCGGACCGTTTTACGTGTAGTGCGTTTGATTTGGGAGGGCCTCAGTCTGTTTTAGAAGCTGTTGCTGTGTTGACAGCAATAATAGTTGTGCATGAAAGTGGTCATTTTTTAGCTGCTTATTGGCAGGGAATTCATATCAGTAAATTTGCAGTTGGGTTTGGTCCAATTTTGGCTAAATTTAATGCAAAAAATGTGGAGTACTCAATAAGAGCATTTCCTCTAGGTGGGTTTGTGGGATTTCCTGATAATGATCCTGACAGTGAGATTCCTGTTGATGATGAGAATCTTCTCAAGAACAGACCAATTCTTGACAGGGTTATAGTTGTTTCAGCTGGTGTGATTGCTAACATAATATTTGCTTTTGTGATTATATTTGCTCAAATTGTGTTTGTTGGGTTACCTGTGCAAGAGGCTTTTCCTGGGGTGCTAGTGCCTGATGTGCGGCCGCTGTCAGCGGCTTCCCGGGATGGTTTGCTTGCTGGAGATGTGATTTTGTCTGTGAATGGGACCGAGTTGTCGAAAACAGGTCCTCGGACTGTGTCTGATGTTGTTGAGGTTATTAAGAAAAACCCCAGTAGGAATGTGTTGCTTAGAATTGCCAGGGCAGGTCAGCAGCGAGACTTCAAAGTAACACCAGATGAGAGTTTGGATGGGACTGGTAAAATTGGGGTTCAGTTGTCTCCTAATGTAGTTCTCAAGAAGGTGAAGCCGGAAAATATTCAGCAGGCTCTGAGTTTTACAGGATCAGAATTCTGGGGCCTGACAAAAAATGTCATTGACAGTCTTAAACAGACTTTTTTGAACTTTTCACAGTCTGCTGACAAGGTTTCAGGTCCGGTAGCTATTATCGCGGTTGGGGCTGAAGTTGCAAGGGCGAACATTGATGGACTTTACCAATTTGCAGCTGTACTGAACATTAATCTTGCAGTCATAAATCTTCTTCCTTTGCCAGCATTGGATGGTGGTTCATTAGCCTTGATACTCGTGGAGGCGGCCAGGGGAGGGAAGAAGCTTCCCACTGAAGTGGAGCAAGGGATAATGTCATCTGGTATCACGCTTGTATTGTTCCTTGGGTTGTATCTCATTGTAAGAGATACGCTTAATCTCGATTTCATTAAAGAGATGTTATGATTAACAACCAGTTTGAGTTTTTGTGTGGAGTTTGAGCACATTGGAGGTGGCTATAGACAATGCTTCAGTGATTCTGAAACTTGTTAAAAATCGTATTCATATACAGTTTACTCACACCTCTCTTCGTAGTGAAGCTTCAAGGACCGATGATGGCTCAACATTCCAAGGTCTTTGGCTGATAGATTCAAGGACGATGGCTCAGGCATTGCAGATTCTTTGTTCACTAGGCGGAGCCATGTCAGGGCTAGAGGCTTGTCAGAACATGTACTGCATTTCTGATATTAAGTATTTCGAAACAATACACCATTGTATGTCATGGATACTTTTTAGTTACTCTTGTAGTTTATACATACATGTGAATTTGTACTCGACTTTGTCCACAAAATCCCTTTGTTGGATGTCAGCCTCTTGGATCTTGATACAGCGAAATGGAGAACCTTTCTTTGTATATTGACCAAAAGACTTGAATAGTCTTTATTTTTATTCAAATGACAGATTACAATGTATGCTTACAATCCTACAGTTAATTCGCAAATCGATTACAATGTACATAAGATCTAAAGACTACACCCCTTCACAGCAAAGGGTTTTGACTTCTACACATAGGTATAATTGGCTACGAAACAATAAACTGCGACTGAGCAACGTATAAAGATACAGGAATGGGAGAATAAGGGCCAAAAGGTGCCTTTCCTTAGTAGAGAGTTATACATATTTAGGAGGCATGCATCAGATGCCAGGATTTACAACGATAATATCGTGAGGAGATTATTACGAACTCAAAGAAGGCAGAAAGATACTCCACAGGCCGATAAATCTGATGCCCAAGGCAGCCACCCTTCATGTAAATGGCGGCTCTTATCATTGTCATGTGACCTCATTTTACAGAGGTCAATAAATAGCGCAGAACAATCCCAAGGTTGCCTTGAGACTGTGCATCAACGTTATGTCACTAACCAGTACCAGCTCCTGCAATACAACCATATCATACAGCGTCACTATGAAACAGTACTCAACCCGATCTCCTGAGCAAACAAGACTAAAGTCCAAAACCTTGTTCCTTCCAGAGATGGTGAAAATTTTACTCTTCAGTAGCTTCGTGTAGGATATAGCGGATCATAGTCATAAGCTTCACCAGCCTTGACAAATCGGCCCTTCACACGTTTCCTAACGTCAGCTCTGGCTTTGCGGGACGCGTATCTCACTCTTTTGTCAAATCTGGTTGATCATTGTAGAGAACAAGACAAATCAGCACTATCTAAGGATTTCAAAATACAAGTATGCCAAGTCAGCTCAATCAAATAGAAAAGACATCAGAAGAAATGGAACCGCAAAAAGGCATATACACAATGAAACAAAGAAAGACAACTCCTAATGGAAGACGGTCTGGCCTATACTCTTGGTCTAACTGTTACAAGTGACACCTTTAACTTCACATTTGCAGTGGTCTGACCACTATTAATACACTCTAGTTTTAACCAGGCCTACTGAAAGAACCAAAAAAAATTTCAGACACCGCCACCACATGCCATTCTAGTTTTTTGCTTGCTCGTGGTCCATTAAAAGCATAGTGCTCCCGCTCACAATCTAGAGGAAATTGTACAAAAATTTGTCGATTTCAATTAATCACAGCACCAACCCCTACTCTAAAGGAGGAACACCATGCTCACCAGTCCTCGCATGAGAAGCTCTGCAACTGTGACCTAGAGGCACCATCAGGTTTTCTACACGAAATTTAACTACAAAGATAAATTTTACTTCTGATCACTCTTAGGTTGGGCATAGGATATGATAGGATATCATAAACTGAAGCACGAAGAACTAGAACTTGTGGCTTTGCAGATGCAGATTATTCCAGTACCCTTAAAACAACAAGTCGTTATATTGTGGGGATATCTAATTACGAATTGACTTTCTTCACAAGACACTCAGAACCCCACGCAGAAACACTAACAACACAAATATCTCCACCACCGAACACAACCTGACTTCTAGCACTACTTCTCCAACAGCTGCGTGTTTCCACCATGTAGAACACCATAAGATACCCACCCTCATCTTCACTGATGCCAAACACAATAAGAAATACTCATCTGCCTTGCAGGCCCAGCACATCGTCCACAGCCCACATACTTTCTGAAACATTATCAGTTACGAGGTGAAGCCATAAAATACATTCTTTGCCACATTATTGTATCTGCTGAGATCCCAAGATTGGTGTGGATATAAACTATATAGATCACTCCTCTCCCTCTGACCCCCTCAAACTTCAGTCACCTACCTAATCCTGGATTCTCACACCAAAACAATATTCACGCAGACAATTGTTAAGACTTTTTTGTGTTATCATATTCACATCTCTCTCTCACTCACTTTGCTTTTGCTTATTCCCGTTTCCTTCAATCCCCCGGGTTCCCTCACTCAGTATTATCACACTATTTTTTTTTCCATTGTTTCACTTTCCCAGTATACCGTTTCTATTAACTAAACCCAAATAATTGTTGGATAGGAATTCATACCTATATTTCTCTTTAATTCCATCATCAACTTCATTACATCTTCAAATGAATGGCAAAGGTATTGGATGAGACTTGAGAAGAGTAGCCTAAAAAGTAAAGGGGAATATATAATAGAACTGAGGGAGTAGTAGTTACTTATATCAACATAGATTTTACTGTAATACTCGTCTCGGCTGTCCAATTTTTTCCCTTTCCACTTGAATTGCATCTTGAGAATTGGTAATTCGATTTTCAATCATAAGAAAGCTCAATGAAGTGGTTGGGCTTTGATACATAACAGTTTAATACGATGAACACGAAACCTGATTTGAAAAACTGATTGGATGTAATGAGACATGAAATTTGTAAGTTACTATGATATGCAGCTTTTAGGTATGCACATCTGCAAAGGACTACGTTGTGTCACTGTGTAAATACTGGGAATATATACTACTGGAAAGGACATTCATTTCCCTTCAAACAAGGTTAACAAGTTTCATCTCTATCCCTCCTACCACTGTAAGATAAGGTCCATCACACCAATGAAAGCACACAATATATACTAGCTCAGTACTGTTTAAAACATTTCAATTTGAAATGTCATTCAACCCTTTGTTTTAGACAGCTTCTTTGCAATAGATATTTGGTGAAAGATCCTAAGTTGTATTTCTTAGCATATGGCAAGAGATGAATACGCCCTCCTAAAGAAACTTAAGAGCTTTCAACAAGCAGATAATAAAAGATTAATCAGAAAGTTGAAGACCAGTTTAGAGCTATCTTCAAACACTTACTTGCGTGTCTTCTTCTTTTCCTTATAACGCAGCACAGCTTCAGATCGACTACCCGCCTGATAGGAACCCTCAGGACATGGGGGACACCAGGGTGGTTCCCCAAGTAAAAGCATTGACGAAGCCCCACAGTCCTGGTAATCTCCACCACTACTCTCTCCTGTAAGACCAGAAAAAGAGACACCAGAATGGGCTTGTCTGGTACCCAATCCAGGGTTTGGTTCAGTTTTAATGCTCATGATAGAGTCAGCAGATGCTGCATTGCTGCACGCTGGTTGCACTGTATTGGTGACTCCAACAGATGACGCCTGAAAGAAGTAAACAACATTACAGTCCGCAATTGAGAACTGACAATAGGTGGACACAAAGTAATAAAAAAAAATTAGAACACTAGTGAAGCTTGAACTAAGAAACCCATAGAAATTAACAAGAAGTTGAAAACAACAAACTCCAGGTCATGAAATGATTTTGAAGAAATCCATAAAAAAAAATTTCGGACAAGTTAGGTGGTCAATATGTTCAAAAAGTAGACGAAGGGGTGATCTGCTCGACTTAAGAATGTTATATCCTGGTGAAGGATGATTAAAGAGAAAGACGAGCACAATAAGAGGATAGGATATCCTGAAAGACGAAGGAGGAAATGAAAGGATTCATCATGTAGAGGAGGTTTGACGACGCCCAACAAAAGTAGAGTTACTTGTTCTCCCAAGGTTCAGATTCAAAGACAAACTCTTTATGTTCATCAAGGCAATCAGAACATGATATTTAGCAGAGCATACTAATTACTACATGCTGTGTAAATCTGTACTCCTCAACAAATCACATGCCCCATCGACCCCCCAGTGTCAACGTACTACTTACAAGTGTTCAAGCTGATATAACTCAAAGAAAGTCCAACGGATGATCTGCAGGAATCAGATGAAGGAGAATTGTTCTGTCTATTACCACTCTAGAAATCATAAACTCATGCCGATTGCAAAACGCATAGGCTAGCCTTAAAGCTCTATATTTTTTTTTTCTTTTTGGTTACAGCCTTAAAGCTCTATAACTACTTGTTTTCCCAAGGTTCAGATTCATAGACAAACTCTTCTTTTTATTAAGGCAATCAGTACATGATAGGTCGCAGAGCTTACGGTATGCTCTGTAAATCTTAACTCCTCAAGATAACATATGCCTCATTGACCAAATTCCCCAGTGTAAACATACTAATTACCAGTGTTCAAGCTAATATAACTTGGGGAATTAGGAGTCCAACTGGTGGTTATAGATCTGCAGGGATTAGATGAAGGAACATTGATCTGTCTATTACCACACTAGACATCATCAATGCATACCAATTGCAAAACAGATTTCAATACACAAGGGCTATGAACTATACTCCTCGAGTCCTCGTACTGTAGTGATGCAGTAAATACCCACTTCTGCACGCACTCTCAACAACTAGCCTGAACCAAACCCTCCACCATGAACTGCCAAACTCAGCCTCTACAACTGTTGTCCATGTGATTTAGCTGCCATCTCAAACTTACCAAGTCACCGGAGTTTGAATTGCGTGGCTCAGTCTGCCAGAAAGAGCACCACCAAGACCATCTACAAAGATCCTTTGGTCAGCTTGTTCTTGGAGATCTGTCCTTAACAACTAACAAATAGTGGGACTCAAGCACCCTTGGGCTTGTCTCCACCAACTTCAAAGTCTCAGACTTCCTCATCAACACCGTGTTTTGTTTAATAATGTAATTCTACCAACCTTAAAAATCGGCCACCACAATACTGCTACTGATATATCATTAAATGTGATAACAATTTTTCTCTTGTCTTCAATTGGGAAAGTGCTATATGTCCCTAAAACTATAGCTGATTGTGATTAGTTATTACGATGGTCAACAAACAAAGCATTTGCGTAACATCCTAAACTATAACTTATATATGTTGATTTGGACTAGAAGATTGTTACCATGTTTAATTGGCTAAAATCTCTATCAACCCTTTGCGTTGCACTGTCACCGAAAATAAAACTTTCCAGCAATTTACAGTAATGATGTTATAAGATTAAGTAAAGCACACCTCAACACTTAATCCACCCCGGAAAGTAGGATCAGCTCTCATAATGCCTTGTCTTCCAAACAAGCTGTTAATCCCACCATTTTCAAGAAGCTTTTCAGAATGAGTAAGAGTGACACCGAAGAGCTCGTCATAGTTCTCAAGGTTTAAGTCGACTCCATCCATGTCAAAGTCCGCAAACAGGTCGCCTTCATCAATTCCAGGAACTTTAGATCCGAGATTGAACATCTGCATACAATTAAAATAAAGAAGTCATGTTCTGTAAAACAACCTCATTAAAAGATAATGATGACAACGACAACAACAAGGCTACCTCGGGAGAGTTGGTCCATCCAGGTTGATCAGCATACTCGCGTGAAACAAGTTCAGGGATAGATGAAGGCCCAACTATGTCACTAGATTTATTAAAGTTCTGTGAATCATTCGCATGGTCTTTGTTAGTAGCATTTACGCTCCCCTTCGTCCCTCCATCAGCAATACAAAGTGAGCTCAGTCCCTGCTGAGAGGTAGAATTGTTTCCTTGGAGTGAAATATCAGGGAAAAAAGACCAAATTGTCGAGAGCTCAGCTGAAGATGGACAACCAGAGTAATAACTTATGTTTTGCCTCTTGTGAAAGTTGGCTGCAGACCCATCATGTCCTGACACATTACAGTTCGGACAAAGGGAAACCCCTTCATCAATACATCTAACAGATGCAGGTTGGGAATTGCATCTTTCACAAACGAGAGTCCGAGAATGACGCTTAGAGAGAGCATTCGCAGAGTGAACATTCCGATCACAAGACAAGCACAAACAAGCAGCATCAGACCGGCAATACACCACCGATCTTTCCTCTCCGCAAAAATCACACATATACCCCATCACCTCACTTTCCACTCAAACAAATATCTAGTCAAACAAACGGGTGGACAAAACACCCACACAAAAATATCTTCTTCAGAAATCCAAACTGAGGCCAAACTTGCTAATAACCTGAAAAATATCTGAAACAAGTGGATATTTACATTCACTAATAAATATAAATATCCAAACACAAAAATAATACAAAAAATCGACCGGCAAATACTCCACAACATTTGATACACTGATGACTGAACCCACAATTTTCGGGTTCCGAAACATTTCATTTCGATTTTCCGAAACAAAAGAATCCCAAAGATTCAACCTTTACCCTAAAACATCCCTCTTTACAGCATAAATTCACAGTAAAAAATGACAGTAACATGAAATTAACATGGAAAATTCACCCAATACTTTACCCAACACTCCAAAAATGACAAAAATGATCTACTTAAAGGTGGTAAAAACAATAATTACTGATAAACCCAGAAACAAAAATCATAAACTCTGATTAATAACACTCCAAAAATGACAAAAATCATGCATTTAATTTAATTATTGATAAACCCCCAAAAAAATCATGAATTATGATTAAATAACACAAATCATGAACAAATAAAATCAAACAATAAACATGGTAATCATCATCAAATCAAGTGAACATAATAAAAAGAGTATAAATAAATAAATAAATAAATAAATCCAAATAAGAACAACTGGATAAGATTATAAGAATTAAGGTAAAACCCAGAAATAATTACCGGAAATAATCAACAGAAGCTGAATAAATACGCGATAAATCGATAGCTCGAGAAAGCTATCTTCTTCTTCTTGTTCACTCTTTATGTGGGTCAGATGAAGAACAACAACGAAAAAAAAAAAAAAGCTTGTAGTTTACAACTAAAAAAAATGAAGAGAGAGAGAAAGAGAGAAGATTAAATTAAGGGGAAAAAAATGGAGGAGAGAAAGGAGATTTATAAAGGTGGGTCGTGGACCAAAAAAATAAAAAATAAAAATTGGTTGGGTGGGAAAATGTTTCTGACATAAAGTGATAAAAAGTGCATCAAAGTGGGACCCACATTTGTTCATGCGACTCCAAAAAGGTTAGGAGGGAGAGCCTAACCTTTATATGCTGCTTTAATGCTCCATTTTGGGGCTTAAGTGTACACTGTTCTCTAATCATCTTCACTTGTGTTTTTTTTAGCAAAACCCCAACTTTCTAGTTCCCCCTCTCTTAGCCCCGTACTCTCGTCTCTTTTGTACGGGGACGGACGGTTGCGAATATAGATATGGTTACGGCCTTACGGGTAAGGGTCGGAGTTGTTTGAAGGTTAAAGTAGGTTGGGGTAGGTTTCGGGGTATGTATTGGGCAGAAAATGAACACGGACGGTTGGTTTAACATGATATGAATTTGATATCATGCAATGTGCCTTCTTGACCCGTCTCGAACCGAGTTGATGGACTCGGTTGCCAAATATGTTGGAAAATGTTGGTACAATGTAATAGGTTGAGCGAGATGAGAATAGAAGGTTGAGTTCCCCGCTGTTCAGAGTTCACAAATCACAACTCTTCCACTTCTATGTAGAAAGATTCGGGTCACTGCGACCAATTGCTTTATTTCGTCTTATAGGCTAAGTGAATAACCTTGTGATTTCGAAGTTTACTTGACCTAAACTCTTTGTTCTTTATAGTGCCAAAAAACTTCACTAAACCCCCCCCCCTCTTCTTGTTCATCGAGCATATGAACTAAACCCGAATTGAATAACCACGACTAAACCCAAAACAAACTAAACATATTAGAGATGCGAGATTGACTTTAATCCGAATGACCTGTTTGTCAGGTCTAAAAAGTAATTTCCAGATCGTAAAAGAATTTTTCAATCTTTTTCTTTCTTCTAAATTTTATTTCAAAAAACATTTAAACACGAAACATAAACACTTCAAACCGTAACCCAAATTACAAAACGGCTCGATCTCGATTCTGCCCGAACTTGTATCAAAATTAGCAGTTTAGCACCCATCCCGTCCTCTCCTCCCGAGTCACCGTCTATAGAAAGTGAAATGGGCAAAGCTTGAAACATTTGGTCTGAACATAGAAACACAACACAGACACAGAACTACCTGGAACTGCTGATTATTACCGTTACAGTGTGGAGTCTCAGGTGACAGCACATCCTAGCGATGGAGAGCAGCGACGAAGACGATGATTTCTCATACCACGAAGGCATAATCCCACAATCTAAAATCAACTCTCTTTATCAATCTCACACTGAAAAGGTACTCTCTTTTTGCCTTTTGTTTTTTTTTTTGGGTAATTAATTAAACCTTCAATTTATAGTTGTAAACCCAGTTCTACAGTAGATTGTTTTGCGTGTTTTTGACGTTTGGAGCTGTGTTTTATATTTAGTTAGGTAGTTGATGGTGTAGGAAATGTAACCCTTTTTGGAATTGGAGCTGATTTGAGCTGGGGTTTATATGATTATGTTTTCGGGCATATGCCGAAAAATGAGAAAGCTGTTGAGACGTAGCACTTGAATTGTTGTTCTTGGTTGGGTTATTGGAGTACTCAAAGGGCAATTTGTGGTGTTGGAATTGAGTGGGGGTGATGGGATATAATGTAGGTAATCCTATGACCGTTGGTGGGTCGTTGCGTTTGAGAGTCTGGTGAACGAGGGTTGGAACGGGGTTTAGTCGATTTTGACATGAGATTGAGGTAACAATGAAAATGGATGAGATTCGAAGGGGTTGGAATAACCTGAAATTCATTTTGTGGGAAGCAATTGTTTTTCTCGATTTCAGTCATGATTGGCGGAGTTTGTGGCTGTGTCGCGTAGGTTTTTGGTGTAGGATCATGTCGAAAATGCATCTCTTTATCAGGACCAATGAAAACCATTCCTGGGGCAAAGAAAGTAATTTGTAGGTTGATATGAAGTTATCGAGTAAGTGTAAAGCTTATTTTTCTCTTCGCACCTGATAGCTGCTAGTTCTGTCATTGCCTTTTCTCTGGCTTGGTCTACGAGTGCTGTCATTTCCGCAAATCATGCCCATATGTACGATTCACATGCTAATTGAATCATAGAAAGAATGTACTAAACTTACCAAAACAAAAGAAAATACAACATCAATTGATTACCAAACATAAATCTTCCACCTGACGCATCTAAAATAAACTAAATGGACTTTAAACAAACTGGAACTCGACTATGTTACTTTTTTTGCACCTGTTTGAATAAAAAATCTCTCTATGGGTCAGTTGTAAGCAGCCTCTCTATGTTTTCATGTAGGGGTAAGGCTGAGTACATCCGGCCCCCCTTACCCCGCCTTATGCGAGGCACTGATTGTTTCTTAAAGCATTCAATTGTGAATATTTCTCTCTGATGTACCCTGGAATGCATGAGCAGTTCCATTCTTCATAAGGAGACATTTCTGCCTGAAACTAGATGCACCAGCTGATTTCTTTAACATATTTTCAAGTTCCCTATGTGTACAATAGTTGCGACCTGAGAGTAGTCTGTGCAATATGGGTTGGTTGGGCTCTATTGTGACAAATGTGCAGACTAACCTTAATGAATGAGACTTTTCCTTGTTTTAAAAGGAAAAGGTTAGGTTTTGGGCGTCAACCACGTCACATTTTCCAAGAAACTCCATTTTCTTTTGCCTTCTGTATACTCGTTGTTATATGGGCCCATATTTTGTCATCTATTTACTGTAACCTGTCATCTATTTTTTTTCTGTAGTTTTTTCTTTTCCTTCTTGCATGGTTCTAAATTCTTTCATTTGATGCTAATTACTGGTGAAGGGGATCAGAAAATTGTGTTGTGAGCTGTTGGATCTGAAAGACTCGGCCGAAAATTTATGTGGGAATACAAGGGCCAAATATTTGGCTTTCTTAAGGTACTGTGATGCCTGACCTTTTTACATTCACATGCATAATATGCTGGTTTAATGTGGTTGCAATGATCTTTGGAGCAGTTTATTGTTTCGTATGTTTAGAAAATTTCATGCTTGAGTACTGGGAGAATCGATCTTTTACATTAGTCGTTGGCTCATTGTAGTTGCTTCTGGTTGTCTCACCCTGTAATTGGAATCTTGGAATACTTTGTTGTCGGAGATTAATATAGGATAACACGGTAATTTGATTCTAAAAAGTCAAAAAAAAGTCTATGGGTTCAGGAGTGTAGCTTTTCTCGTGAGTAATCACAAGTGGTAACCATGAAGAAACCTTGATTTATATTTTATACCATCATAATCTTAAGATTTTGTCGTAGTTGAATCTTTGGTATGCTGGTATATGTCATGACTTTATAGTTTTATACACATTCTTATAAGATGCTCTTGTCATGGGAGATGTTGAAAGTGTCATGCCCAATATTGGACTACTTTTGTCTTACTCTCTTAGGTTGGTGTGGAGGGCTTTGTATCCATAACTATTCATTGCTAGATCTCTCTCCTTTCTCTCTCTTTGCAAGACATGCGCCAGTTTGCAAGTTCCTCAATTTGATTTTGAGAAGGTTCGCTTGGGTGGTCTGATCACCATCAATAGGGAGGGGGGGGGGGCATGAAATACTGGTGTATCATCACATTGGCATAATGATGGGTTTGAAAGGTCATTAGTTGCTCTTCCGCTCTACTTTTAGGGTAAGTTAGGAAGAGGATTTCCCTTAAGTTTGGTCAAAATCATATCTAATTAAGAGGTCATATACATGTTTTACTTAATTTATTGTTGTCTATATATGATGACTGATTGCACTGGGGTGATCTCTCAGACAAAGAGAATATCATCACCGAATGTCGTCATTGTCATTTTTTTTATTTGTACATAGGAGCAGCTAATGCTGTGGGGGTGGGATTGTTATTACTTTGATCTATTGAGAGAGCTGGCCATGTGGATGCACGAGTGTGGGATAAACGCCCCCAAATGTTCTGTATTGATGAGAGGACAGACGAGAACCTAGTGCTCTTGAAGTCTTAATGTATACAGCTTCAAGTTGTTATTCTATTTCCTATGTTACATACAACGTAGAATAGGTGTTAGTGGCTTGGAAATTGGTCAGAGTTCGCAAGTGATTTGGCAAGGTTCATTTACTTGCTTAGTGCTTACCTTAGGCATTGGAGTTTCTAAAAACTCCTTGTTTGGGCTATTATTGGAACACACACCTTGTGAAGGGCTGGGCAAAGGAAATGAATTCAGTTGGGTTTGAGTGTGTTTCGGGCAGTTAAAGGGTTGGTTCATACAATATATTTTGGTCAGTTTTGAAGCGTTTCTGATAACGTATCGATTATGCTTACCAGTTGTGCCAGGGGTTTACAACAAGGGATTGATGCATAGCATGTAAAACAATTGTGCTAGAGCTCTAGCAGATTAGCTAGAGATTCATACATATCAGCCTCGTGCAGACACTATAGGAAGCCAACTAAATTTTATTGAAAGGACTCACATTTCTCACCCTGTGGACCATCATTTTGCTTTTGAAGCATCCCAAGAGCATTTATCTGGAACACTCTGCATCCTTTATTGTTTTCGCCCAGTACCACTGATTTGCCAAAGTGAACCTTTAGATCCCTTTTCAGGAAATTACTCTGAACCAGAATTCGTCTTATTCATGCCTGCTTTTCAAAATATCATGGTGGAGTGGGGGGAGGCTATCCCAATTCCCAGCCCACAATACTTCTTCGTGGTTGCCAAAGTGAGTCCAGTGATTTTTTGGGACCCCGTCCTCCAGGTCAGATAAATAAGTCAATGATTAGAAATTCCAGGGGAAGATAAAATGTTTACTTTAAACCCGAATCAAGGTGATTATGAAAATCTTACAATCAGCCATAAACAATGATCTCACGAAATCGTGAATTGTAGACGAATATGATGTCTAGGTTTTTACTGGAAGAAATCCTACAACAGCAATAAAGATTCCAGTGGACAGAATGAAAATTGAATGATTGCTTCATATTCTGAAACTTGGTGAAAGATTACAAAGAGAAGGAGAGATATCTGATTGTAAAATCAAGCTTAAACTCTAAAATGAGCTAAGCTCCTTATTCAAAGTTCAGAGCTGAGCTATCCTCTCAAAAGTCTGTAATAGAATGCTGTTATGAAGCTGTTGAGGTCCAATTCAGTTACAATACCTGTTCTGAGCTGATTTCAGCTACAAACTAAACTTGATCATCGGTGATAGTCTCGGTATCGTGGCCGATATGTAAAACCATCACTCCCCGTAGTTGGAAATATATCTACAGGCACTATGGCATTGCATTTCCCTGTGAATGGAAATATGTCTACTGTCAAGACTTAAGAAGGTGATTGTGTTATATAAAATTATGCCTGCTGGTATGCTGGAAATGTCTTAGTTGATCTGGATTCTTCTTAAAATATGCTGTTAGATTACATCCCGCTGAATGCTGCTTGTGTTCATTGAATAAGATTATGTTTGTTTATGGTGTTACAGACTCTCAGAAGAAGTTGTTGAAATGGACCATGAGCTAGCCGAACTGAGGAAGCACATTTCTACCCAAGGAATTCTTATACAGGATCTTGGGAATGGTGTATTTCAAGAATTGGAGCATTGCATCAAAGCTGATGGCCTTGAAGATCCATCTGATCCTCAAATTTGTGATCTGGAAGACCTTTCATGTAAAGACACCAAGGATGCAAAGAGGATATTTTTGGAAAAGATTGATACCCTCACAGCTGAGTGTAAGTTGCAGGAAGCAATTGAAGCTTTGGATGCTGAGGAGAGAAGATCCTCTGATCTGAGAGGTGGAGCAGATGTTTTGGTAGATGGGTCTCCGTATAAAACTGCTTTTCTGAAAAGGAAGGTAAATTTAGAGAATCAGATTGTCAGAATTGCTGAGCAGCCTTCACTTGGTAATACTGAGCTTAAGCAGGCTTTGTGTGGTTTGTTAAAACTCGGGAGAGGAAACTTAGGTCATCAGATACTACTGAAGAGATACGCGTCTTGTCTACGAAAGAAAATTGAGGCTTTTCTTCCTGCATGTTCTTGTTTTCCTCATACTTACCCGGTGACTTTGTCCAAAATTGTATTTTCGTTTATTTCATTGGCGGCAAAGGAATCCCATTCAACTTTTGGTGATGATCCTATATATATGAACAAAGTGGTTCAGTGGGCCGAGCAGGAGATTGAATCTTTTGTACGCGTGGTGAAGGAAAATGGCCATGCTTCTGATATGATATCTGCTTTGCATGCCGCTAGTGTTTGTGTTCAGGCTAGTCTCAGCCATTGTGTACTTTTAGAATCACAGGGTCTCAATCTGTCGAAGTTGCTGATGATATTGTTGCGACCTTATATGGAAGAAGTTTTAGAGATGAACTTCAGACGATGTCGACGACTACTTATTGACATGGCAGAGAATGATGATATTCCGATGTTGTCTCCTCAGTTTGTTTCTCCTTTGACAGTTTTTCAACCGTCAGCTGAAAGTGTTCTCATAAATACAGGAGTGAAATTTATATCCATTGTCAAAGTAAGTTTCTTTGTTAACTCTAGCTATCAACTAGATAAGAATTAGTCAAATTTGGCATGGCAGCCGTGTTTCTAAACTAGCATAGGTAAATTTTTGTCAACAAATAATAATAGTTGGATGTTTTGAAAAACCAGGCTATAACTTTAAGAGCCCTTTTTGTGCGTTGAGTTGCATAGGTATTTTTGTGTTCATACAGTAAATTATTTTGGGTATATCAGAGCAGCTAGAGCTGCGGGTGATGAAGTCAAACTATGATTTGCTAGTCTGACATTTGTGCGTTGAGTCGCATAGGTATTCTACATATTTTTAGGACTGCAAGGTAAGCTAGTCTGTCATTCGTGTGAATCTGGTGATTTTTATTTTTTTTTATTTTTTATTTTATCATTCCTACTTATACCCTTTTGATTCAAGGTGTACGGGTCATTCCATTCTTCAAAGTGATATCAAGATGAGTGTACATAACGTAGTCGGAGAAATGCATTAAAGGCTAATGTAAGATATTTCATATGAAAAATCTGTGCTTGATGTTCAGAGCAACAAATGAACAAGACTCAGTAAGAAGTTTATCGTTGGGTTGATTCTATTGACTAAAGACTCATTTTATGATTGTAGATTTGTGTTATAGAATGTGAGAAAATTGTATGCGCTTCTTGTATTGTGAAGTAGCAGTAGGTCGGTATAATTCTCAATGCAAAGGGTCATCCGGAAATAGTCCTCCTGTGTATTCAACATAGGGATAGGCCACCTACATTGGACCCCCCTTACCTCGCCATTGGCGGGACCCTTTGAGGCACTGAGTAATGTTGTTGTCGTTGTTGTTATGGAATGTCAGAAGCTAGTTTGACTGTTCAAGTATCCATTTTCTTAAACTTCTGTTTGTATAAAATTAAAATACCTCTGTTAATGATATTCTGATAAGATGTTTTTTTTGGCTTTTGCTTTGATTTTGATTTTGAAATTCTAACCACTAATGCAACTATATCGTGTGACAAGTTAAGTTCACTACCCATCTGCAAGATGGGAGATGCTGATATTATCTTAAGTTTATGCGATTTGTTCTGCTCCCCTTATTTTCTGCCTCTTTGTGAAATTGAAGGATATAGTTGAGCAGCTGACGCCAATGGCTATTATGCACTATGGAGGAAATGTATTGAATAGAATCGTTCAGCTATTCGACAATTATGTAGACCTTCTTATAAAAGCTTTACCTAGCCCCTCAGAGGATGATGGCATGACAGAATTGAAAGAAGCTCTTCCTTTCAAAGCTGAGACAGACTCACAACAGCTAGCACTTTTAGGAGTTGCTTATTGTGTGGTGGATGAGCTACTACCGATGGCTGTATCAAGAATTTGGGATCTCCTGATGGAGAATCATGATGCAGGGACTGGCCTGCCTGAGAGCACCATGCCAATTGGAGTTAATGGTGTTGAGTTCAAGGACTGGAGACGCCAGCTTCAACATTCATTGGATAAGCTGAGGGATTATTTCTGCCGGCAATATGTCTTGAACTTTGTATATTCTAGAGAAGGTAAAGCACGTCTTGATGCCAGGATTTATGTTGAGGGAGAAGGGGAAGGCTTACAGTGGTACTCGGATCCACTCCCGTCACTTCCATTCCAGGTACTTTTTCTTTTTGGTAAATGGATTATTCTCTTTCTATGGGGATCGTTTCTTTATTACCTACTCTACTACAGTGTGAAATTGTATTCATATCACATTCAAAACTCGGTTTGCATGCAGCACATAGTTGTCACCTCATAAAGTACGGCTTTCATGTGTATATCACATGCGTACTGTGACTGTAAGTGGAGGATTGAGTTTTAACGGCTAGAAGCCACAGTTTCGACGCTTCAAAACCTGTGCTTCTTTTACTAAATTCCAAAGAATTAGGTTATACATGAGTCATTGCCTCCCTGGTTCCCTTAGGGTGAATTGCTTCCTCAATCCACCGGCAATGTTCTAAATTTGATTCGCTTCAACCATCTCTTATTTCATTTGTTACTTAAACTCAAATTTTATGGAAATGGTGCATAAGCATAGTGGTTGACCAAAGAGGTGGACGAATGTCCAGAGGTTCCCTTTCAAAGCTTAGCAAAGGTACGTAGTTCTACTAAAAAATGAATTATACGAAGAATCTAAGACTGAAGGGTACGTATTTTATTTGGGTTGTATTCTGTTGCGGTGTAGGCTTACATGGAACTTTCATTTCATCTCTGTTTATATATCTCCAGGCTACTTTTTCTTAATGTATCTTAGTTCCAAGAGCTCCCTATTTGTAGGAAAAAATTGATCAAGCTGCAAAAGGAATTTATATCAGTGCTTGTATTGTTAGAGTGCAATAAGGAGACTAGATGGTATCTGATCTTTAGTCCGATTCCTCATATTGAACTTGTCACATGACCAAGATTACTTTTTAAGTAAGGAGGTATTCGAGAATGGAAACTTCAAGCTTGTGGTCTTCTTAATTTGAATATGTAACAACACACTCTTATTCCAAGAGACGCAGTGAGTGAGTTGAACCACCTTGGTGAGATGAGAATCATCGCCAATGATCTTAGAAATGCAAGAATATCTAGATTGTGAAACTTTTGGTGACGAGTGTGACATCAAATGTAGCACACCTGCTGCACTGAACACGTCTATATTTTTAGGGTGTCAAATCCATGTTGGCTCTGAGAAGTACTGTCCACTTTTTTCAGAGACACTACCATCTGATTTGTGACTGAACCTAATGTGTTGCGGTGATGGCAGGCTTTGTTTGCAAGGCTGCAACAATTAGCGACTGTTGCCGGGGATGTCTTACTGGGAAAAGAGAAGCTTCAAAAAATTCTTCTTGCAAGGCTGACTGAAACAGTGGTCATGTGGCTCTCTGATGAACAAGAATTTTGGTGTGTGTTTGAGGATGAGAGCGTGCCATTGAAAGCATTTGGCTTGCAGCAGGTGTTTCATCTTTCTGAAGCTTTCTTGCTATTTGAAAATATTTACTTCATCCACTTTTGAAAAGATTGATGAACTATTTACTCTCGGGCATTGCAGTTGATTCTTGATATGCATTTTACCGTTGAAATTGCACGTTTTGCTGGCTATCCATCAAGGCATGTCCTGCAAGTTGCATCTGCGATTATTGCTCGTGCAGTGAAAACATTTTCTGCAAGAGGCATTGATCCGCAAAGGTATCAAAATTTACTTGCATCTGATATTTTCATTAGTCATGTTCTCGTACTCATTAGTGTCTTTGATTACGCAGCACACTTCCTGAGGATGAGTGGTTCTCAGACACCGCAAAGGCAGCTATAAATAAACTATTGCTGGGAGTCTCAGGGTCAGAAGTATCAGAAGCAGAAGAAGAACCCGTCTTTTTACATCACCACATTGCCTCGGATTCTGATGACTCGATTTCATGCACTTCAACCATTGATTCCTTCCATTCTTTTGACTCGGCGGAAATGGGAGATACAGACAGCCCTACATTTTCAACTGATCCTTAAGCCGAATCTTCAGCTGGGAAATGTTTTTTTTTTTTTTTTTTTTTTAACTGATCCTGAAGCCTAACCTTTCTACACTAGGAGTAAAGTGAGTAACATATTTGAACAAAGTTGTCTAAAGGTATAAAACCATTGTCTGGGTCTCAACCATTCGCTTACACTTATGGTTAATAATCTTATCATTGGAATATCAATCATGTGAATGGAGGAATGAAAAGTCAGTTTTTTTTTTTTTTTTTTTTTTTTTTTTTTTTTTTTTTTTTTTCTGGCAGATGTTACCAACGCATTTTACCAAGGTATCCATTACTCCAATTGAAATTGATTCAAGCATTCAACAATCTATCTAGATAGATTTAATTACTCACCAAAATCACCACCATTCTTCTAACATTGAAAAACAACTACGATTTGATCACCACCTCCATAAAAGTAAATAAGTCGTTCTCACTTTTCGAGACGATGGTTTGACCATCAATTTAACGGAATAGTGAAAGATCCTATCACAAGAATATGAAACTTGCATTGTTAGATTTGTAGTGAAAGATCCTATCACAAGAATATGTTTCTATAAAATTTACCGTATTTATTGAGAAACATAAGGCGGACAAATCACTTTTTCAAAATGTGAAAAAGAATTATGCGGAGCCTTTTACTATGGAGGGAGTAATATCACAAACCAGAACACTTAGAAGAACTGGTAACTGAGAATTCACGGAACGAATTGGAACACGTTCAATTCTTAATCGTTAAACCAACCTTTTTTACATTATGAAGAACACGTTTATTTACTCGTGAGTCGTGAGTTATACGAGTACTGGTATGTTTTACCGCCCGTTACATTTGTTTACAGAGACAACTTCTCTCTCACTCTTCTTCCCGCTAATTCTCCCTCCCATTTCCCGCTTCCAAAAATTAAATTACACCAAATTCCCAATTTTGATAAAACTCGACTGATTCTGTAATTTTAGGGTAAAATTTATTTTGGAGGTTAAATTCTTCAACTTCAAATCAATTTAATTGGCTACTCTCAAAATTTGGGGGCAGTCAATTTTAGGGTTTCTCAAATTCAACTGATTGACGATAATTCTACAGCAGTTTTCTCCTCCAAATATCCAATTTCATGGTTCATTTCGAACAAGTATGTTATTCGTTCCCAATTTCCACATCTTTTCATATATTACTGTAATTATTTGATTTTTTTTAATCTAATTTTGAATTTTAGAAAATTGAATTGTTGTTATTTGATTAGATGTTGAGTATCTATTACGAAACTTCTGTGTAGTATACGTTTCTGGCAATGAAGTAGCTAAATTTCATTTTATGATATGTTTTTTTTTGTTGTTGTAGAAGTATGATTATTGGGGTTGAATTTATTGTTTAAAATTTCCAAATTAGTTGAACTGATGCAAAAGCATTGATTTTTCGAGTTCCCCGAATAGGAGAATCGGAATTCGATGCCAAAATTATAATTGTGCAAACGAATACGGTGTTTGGTAATCGAATCCTTGTTTTCATACACTTATCTTTGTCATATGTTGTTAATAATGTTAATCTTATGGCTGATGATTAAGATGTGATGAGATGAGTATTCGGTGTCGTGACAACTCTGGTGAGGAAGCTTCAGATACACATCATAAGCCTCTGAAAAGTTTGAGTAAGAAAAGTTGTTTGAAATGCAATAAACGCGATGGTGTTGTGAAGTGTAGTAGTGATGGCTGTCCGATTGTAGTTCACAAGGGCTGCTTGCCTTGCACTGCTCGGTTTGATGATGAGGGTGCTTTCTATTGCCCGTATTGTGTGTATAAACTAGCGGTAATTGAGTGTCAGAAGGCAAAAGAATGCGCCTTGTTAGCCAAAAAGGGTCTTGTCAGTTTTCTGGATGCAAAGGCGGGTGGAAGTACTGAGGATGCGCAGATTGGTAGAAGTTCTAAAAGGAAAAAACCTGAGGGAAGTGATTTTTCGTTCCAAGATGAAAGCCGTAGTGCTGGATTGGGTGTGGAGTTGGAGAATCCTAATAAATCTGATATAATTGGAGAAATGCACAGTAGAGGAGTAGATGAAGGGATAATCGGGGTCAAAACGTTGAATAACGATAGTCTTGATCCTGTGATGGGTGATTTTGTGGCAGTGGAACTGAACTTAAGATCTTTGGACACAAAGCGTCGAAAAACTGGAAAGACATTGGAGGGATCTGGCAATGGAGGTGTACAAAGTGAACAGGGAGAGTTGGATGAAACCACTGTCGCTTCACGAAGAAATGAGGCATTCAAGATAAATGAGGGTTTAGATGAGATAAATGCGACTGCATTACAAGAAGAGTATGATACTTCCTCTCAATTGAAAGTGGGCTCTGAGAATGCTGAGATACAGAAAGATAAATCTGATAACATGAAAAATCTTGGTCGGTTACCAAATAAGGCTGTGTGTCCAACCAGGAAGCATCAGTGGACCAAAGACACTGAGGAAGTTCATCATGAAGGACTGGAAGAAAAGGAGCAGGAGCAGGCAGAGGACGCTGTTTACTTGACAAGAGATAATAATGTGACAGTTTTAAAAGAAAGCTCTGCTACACGTGAATCTAAAAATTTGATGGATCATCAGGAAGCTGGAAAGAAGGTGGATAGAGATAGGGGTTTAGAATCTAATGAGGGAAATGGTTGTGCGTTTGAAGATGACAATCATTTTAGTAATCCTACAGAAACTGCTTGTAAGTCCGGTGAAAATGGAGATCACCATGAAAAGACAGATGAATTGCAACCTACACTAAAAAAGCCCATAATTTCTAGCCATCAGATGAGAAATTCCGATGAATCAGTGAGGCATACAGAAGCAGGTAAATTGGCAACAGAAAGCCAGGAAAAAATAGATGCAGTGGATGGATATTATGATGGACTATCCAAGGAGGGCACACAGAGAGTGCCTCAAGAACCTGTTCAAGAAACTGCAGAAGAGGGGAATGAAGGAGCTGAGGAGTTGAATTACAGTGTACATGACAATGAGGATCTCTCAAGAAATCACATGACAGCGAACAAAAACTCTGATCAAGCTTGTGATATTGCAGATGTTCACTGTAGTAGGGCAGATGAAGGGCAAAACCAGGCAAATGTGCAGAAAAATGACGTCACTCCTACAAGGAAAACAAAGACACCAATGTCACA
This sequence comes from Spergularia bocconei, assembly GCA_963457585.1. Lineage (NCBI taxonomy): Eukaryota > Viridiplantae > Streptophyta > Magnoliopsida > Caryophyllales > Caryophyllaceae > Spergularia > Spergularia bocconei. Next base: position 11,128,475 of record OY734958.1, read on the forward strand.
TGAAGAGTTTGATAATGGGGATGAAATCAAATCATCTCAAGAGAGTCATTACATGGGGTATAGACTTCGCTCTAAGCGGAAAAAGCAGATTTCCACACATTCAGAAGATGATGATGATCAACCAAGCAAATCATCTAGATCTTCTGATAGTGAGTTTGAAGAGTATGAAGAGTCTGAAGACTATGAAGAGGTGACACATGTGAAATCAAGAAAGAAAGGCACTGTCAAACAAACGTAAGTACATAACAACATCATCGCATTATTTTTGGGGCTTATGTTGACAAGCATAAAGTTTTCTTAATGTTCAACATGGATGCATAACTATGAACTCTTAATGTGCTACTTTTGCAGTCAGCATGCACCTGTATCTCTTGCTAGACGAAAGAAACTACCATGGACAATAGAAGAAGAAGAAATGTTAAAGGTACTAGTTTCTCTTGATACTCTTTTGAAATGCTGATATGGAGAGTCATGACCCATGATTTGTTGGTGAAACTAGGTTTCAACCCCTGAGTACTTCTAAACTTGTTTGTTCTACCTTCATACCCTCTCTATTCTCTTGATACCTCTGGCTAGCAGTTGTCTTTGCCAGAATATTTTGCTTATGTTCAAAGGAATGGAACTTTCAATTATTTCCCTCGAGTGATGATTGAGAAAAGGGGTGAATGGGGGAAATACACGTTGTTATGGGCTTACGTGGTTTGGGTCAATGATGTAGTCTGGAAGTTCATGACATGCATGGAGAGTTAACAATATGGGTGTTCCGGTGTTGTGATCGTCACTCCTGCCCTGATGCTGAACATGAAACCCTGAACAGTTATAAGTTTGGAAATAGGAGAAGTTTACATAAGCTGCCGTATGTACTGTTTATGTTCTATCTCTACTCAACAGTCACCATAATTCACCCTCTAGAATCTCTTATGAAAAATTCCAAAGCACCCTCGCCATCTTTATGAGTGGGACCATGACGTCTAATTTATCTGGGAGATTGACACTAGAAAATCATATCATAGAATTGTAATTATTAGTTGTAGGAATCTCCTTACCTTACTGTTGGCCGGAGATTTAGCACTATGGTAATGTTGGGGCAATGTTTTGGTTGTAGGGTTTCTTTTATCTGATCTTTCTTTTGACAAGTCTTAAAACATTTGTGCATTTGTGAACTTGAGTTGTTTCTAAAGTTACTTGGCTGGTAGTTTCTGATATCTCTCTAATCTTCTAAACTTTTGTGAAATCTTATTGATTAGTTTAAGTTGAAAAGACGCACCCTTAGCGCCTTGTGTGATTCCCTGTAAGTAAGCTAAACACTTGGGGGGGAGTACTCTAGCAAAAGACTTCACTACAAAAGCAGATCAATACAATGTGCCACTTTTTAATCTACATCATTTGGAGAGAAAGAAATTTGTGCAGAATCAATAAAGTGGTATCTTTGCCTCAGTTGGTGATTAGGGAATTGGACCAGCAATGTAAAATTTCCGTGTCCCTCGTTGTAGTTGTAAAAATAGGCCCCAAAGATACTCGATCGCTGGCTGGAGCTGGGCTAGCTTAGGCTAGTTTGGCCTTTTTGGTTCTTAGTGCTAAATGGTTGGTGGTGGCTGGGACTTCCCCAGGTGTTGCAGACTTGCAGTTTTTCGTTTTTGATTTTCGTACTTGCAATTACACCAAGAAAATAAAATGATCCAGTTCGTCAGCAGTTGTCATTCTTAATCAATTATGTACTGTATTGCTGCAGGAAGGAGTAGATAGATTCTCATTGACAGCCAAGAAGAACATATCATGGATGAAAATTTTGGAATTCGGAAGTCATATTTTTGATGGCACCCGCACTCCAGATGATCTTAGGGACAAGTGGAAGAGATTACTCAAAAAAGCCTGTGCAAATGCTTGACAAGTATGAATGAAACAGCAGTTTCCTAGCATGGCTTCTTACTGTTAGTCAAGAATCTGGGCTGTTCTGCCATTTTTGTCAATGCCAGATCTTTTACAAGTGAAATCACATGTTAATCAAAGAAAGTTGTGTCGATTAGCCATTGCGGGGGTTTTCAAGAGAATATGGGCTGTTCTGCCATTTTTGTCAATGCCACATCTTTTACAGGTGAAATCACATGTTAATCGAAGAAAGTCGTGTTGATTATCAATTCTGGAAATGGTTCTTTTCAAGAGAATATACATAGGTAGCATTTAACTGTTGAAATCGTCAAGTGAAATCGTCTTATTCTGAGGGTCATGCAAAATGTGGAAACTTGGGTGAACACGGTATTGAAACAATGAAGGTTTGAAACAGGCTTCAAGAGAAGAAGAATATACTTTTTATTTGAGATCAAGTACAGCAGCTATCTTATGCAGTCAAAACATTATAGCTCACTTCTTCAGTATTGTCGTACTACAGCAAGTATTAAAATATCTACACTCGAATTTTAGACGTGGAGCAGCAATGCTAAGAGGGGTACGAAAAGAAGTTACTGCTACAATTCATTTCCATGCACCATTTTAGATTACAGTTCCACTCGGAATCAAGGCATCCTTGATTATAGTGACAATGCCGCTCTTGATGAAGTAGCCGTCTGTCTCCCTAGCTGCTTCTTGTACATTGTCGGTGTTGATGATCTGCAACAACAGGAATACCATTGGTAAATAAAATTCTAGTGCTGACTTGCTGAGAAAACTAATGACAAGCCGTGGCATGACTCTGATTTAGGAAAGCTGATAGGCTACTTGAACTCGTCATTAGTCACAAGTAGATGACTACATTCCACAATGCCAAACAGGGCATAATTGCTCATTTTTTTTGTATCTTTGTAAAAGAATAACTTAACTTGGGCTATATGTACAAGCAATGAGTAGATAAGAAGACTATTTCACCCAATAATATTGTGCTAATCTGGAAAAGTATGCGGGTTTTTGAGATGCTAACCTTCACATTATCTCCAATTCGTGCATTCTTGTCGATTATTGCTCTCTTTATGTGAGAGTTCTTTCCAATTCCTATAGCTACACTACCCTTTGCGGCCAGGAGTGTCCTGTCAGCATCCGTCTGGAACGCAGGTTAAACATTAGCTAACACAGAAGAGCACCACAAGCATAAACAGCCAGATTTTTGCAAGGGATCAGTAATACGAGATACAATATCATATCTCTTCCCATCTATATTGGTCTCTGATCTTTATTTTATCACAATTTTATTTTCCGGGTAAATGAAAGTCTAACACAAACCTCGTAGTAATCTGCTCCCATTAAAAGTGTGTCCTCAATGATTGCTCCCTCTGAAATGCATGATCGCAGACCAATAACAGAATGATGAATCTTGCAGTTCTGTGCAGAAACATTTTATACTATGGTTAGCATCAAAAGAAAGATTGCAATAACATATTTAGTTCGTTTGATGACTAAATGGTGTCTGATAATGACAACAATGACACTAAATGTTTTGAGTTCTGGCACAATAATTAACTTATATTACCTTAATCACACAGCCTTCACCAATAACACTATCAGTTATGTCAGCATCAAGCATCTTTGAAGGAGGCAAATATCGAGGTTGTGTATAGATTGGAGACGAACGATCATAGAAACTTCAAAACAAAACCCAAGTTCATGATATAATAAGAATTCAAACAGCCAGAAATTAGAGTTAGCTTAATAACAAGAAACTCATTATGAAGAAGTACCTGAAATCAGGAACAGGCTTTTTCGTGATGCCCAAGTTGGCATTGTAGAAAGCCTCAATTGTACCAATATCTTCCCAGTAACCATCATACAAGTAAGCTTGCACCTAACAAAGATGGAGAGATTATAAGATTCAATAAAAAATTAAAAGCATACAGATGAGACATGACTGACATAGGGACCTGAACCATACTCTTAACCCTTTGGCTGTGGCGCCTGGAATCACTTCACTTCCAAAATCATTAGCTCCAGGAAATTGGTCACGAAGCAAATCTAGCATTACATCTTTGCTGATAACATATATACCCATACTTGCAATGAAAGGCATTTCTTTAGCTCTCTCGTCATCCAGACCTAATATAGTGGTATCAACCTACATGTGCTCGAAAAAGAGCAAGCAGTTAGTTTAAAATCAATTTTAGAGGTGACAATAGACAGCACACAAGAAGACAGGAAAGCCATTTCATAAATCCTACCTTCATAGCTTTCAACTGTTCTCCCTTTGGTTTTTCAGCAAATTCGATAATTCTCCCCTCTTCATCTATTTTCATTAGACCAAATGCAGTTGCTCTCGCTTCATCCATTGGTAATGCAGCAACAGTGATGTCTGCATCTGTTTCTCTGTGAGCTTGGACAAATTTTTCATAATCCATACGGTACAAATGGTCACCAGCAAGAATCAAGTATTCCAGAACATTGTGCTCTTCAAATAGCCACAAATACTGCCTGACAGCATCGGCTGTACCCTGCAATCAACAGTGCACCGTTGAATAAAAACATCTAAGAGTGTGTTTGGATACAAGGATTTCATTTTCAAATCCAAATTTGGAATTGTATTAAATCGTTGGGAATTTGATTGAAATTATTTCTAGTGTAAAACAAATGACACTCCAAGACCCCTCTTTGAAATCCCACACTCTCTCAAACCCTCATTTTGAAATACAAATTTGGAACTCAAAATTCCATGGTTCCACAAACAAGTGATTTGTGATTGAAATTCATAATCTCAAATGATAGAATTGAAATGATTACATAAATCCCAAATTCATGTATCCAAACGCTACCTAAAGAGGTAATCAACTCAAACATCAAAACAAACATAAAATCTAACAGTAGGCGGTGAGTAAGACGCACCTGAAACCAGTTTGGGTTCTCAGGACTCTGCTGAGCTGCAAGAACTTCTACAAACCCCTCATTCTTGTAACCTCCCATGTTACTAGCATACGCTCTTGACAAGTGCCGATTAAGAGATGCAGAATTAAATTGAGTAAGAACATATATTTTTGAAATGTTGCTGTTCAGACAATTGCTCACAGGGATGTCAATGAGCCTGTAGTTTGCGCCAAGAGGCACAGCAGGCTTCGCTCTCTTCTTTGTCAACGGGTAAAGACGTGTTCCAGCCCCACCTCCGAGTATAATGCCAAGAACACTCTGCGTCACAAGTCACAACATTCAAACAATGAAACCTCACTCACTAAAACCCTACTCCAAATTCCATTCAAGCAATCAACCGTCATCATATATACCGGAATGGCATACAAAAAGAGAAAAATAACAACAATGTCGAAAATCCAAGAAGGTCAAAAAGTATTAACCTTTACACATACGAAAATACGCCTATTTTTGTGCAATAGGTTACGTTTGCTAGAACTAAGATTTCCTATTACTTCACCTTTGTGGACAAAAAATTCAAACATTCCACACATCAAAGCCGTACATTATCAAATATATATGGGATGATTGTCTAATTTTATAGGAGTACAGCACAATGTCGTTGACAAAGAACAAAAGTTTGCAACTTTACAAAAACCCATGAATCTTAATAAGAAAGATTGCACCTTTTCTCTCTATTACAATATAAATAGAAACCTTTGTTAATCATTTTCAAAGTACTGGGATCCATCACCCTAATTTAAACAAAAGTTCAGATCTTTTCAGACTCCAATTTGGCGCGAGAATCTATACACCCCTTTAGCGTCACGCAGTCCATCACCATTTCCCAAAAACCCTCATTTCTCGAAAAACACACAACTGACACAACTATATGAATATCATTCACATGAATCTAAAGAATTCGCATATACAAGAACATGGTAATTCAGAAACAACATCTCTATGTGACACGGGAAAAGTTGCTACTACTATTTGCTTAGAGCAAGACTCTCCTGGAAAAACTCAGTAATGCACGGTGTATTATCGATGCACATATAAAATACAAAAGACTTCTTACCCCACAATTGTGCACAGTACATCACCTAACATCACTCATGCATCTCTTTGTAGTCAATGGGCTCATATCAAACAAATTACCACCTTCTAATTATAGTAAAAACAGTAAAATTCATGCCACAATTCAATCAATTACAGTATCCAAAAATAGAAACAAAACCCACTAATCCTCTCCTAAGAAAACCCCCAGAGAATTGAGGAAGAAGGTAATGCTTACACGGCTGGCTTCAGGGTCAAGACAAGTCTGAGAATTCTTAGAATCAGAGACGGCTTTCGGCGATACGAGGATCGGGTTCCTCCGAACCTGAGACACGGAGGAGGAGGTTCGGAGAGACGACGCCGTATCAAACTTATCACCAGAGAGAGCAGAGGAGGAGAATGCAAGAGCATGGTGGTGGGTTTTTGAAGACAAAGAAGAGTGTGTTGGAGAAGATACAGAAGAAGAAGGTGTTCTCATGGCACCAATGACATTCATGCTTGCCATTTTTGGTAAGAAAAATGGAGGAGAGAGAATTTGTGAGCAGAGAGTGTGTGTGTGTGTGTGAAGTGAGTGAGTGGTGGTGGGGAGTGAGAGCAAAGGAGAGAGATCTGAGGGAGTGAATTGGGAAATGAAATTATATCATTTCAGACTGTGTATTGTGGACCGTCCATGAGGTATATACTTCGATATTTTATTTAATATCGGGGAGCGGCTAATGATGCGGAAGACGGGATACGGGGATTTGAATGTGTGAGAATTGAAAGTTGTGGATATTTGGATGGAATTGAATGTTTAGATATATATCATCATTATCATTATTGTAATTAACGTCGATAGTAATTACATTAAATTTGAGATTGAGGAGATTAGGAATCAAATTTCTTTTATAAGTGAGTGGTTTCAGAGAGATAAGCCATAGTGGAATAAATGATTATTACTGTAGGAGATCTTAACTTACATGGAAGTCGAGACTCGAGATTAACTTGGTAAGATTAGTACTATCAATACCACTTTTCTCGAGTGGTATTGTGGTAAGGTTTGAACGTTGAACTTCAAATTGGCGTAACTTAACCACATTAGTTTAAGAGCAAGTAAAATGGAGAAAATGGTTTACTTTAGTCTCATTTGATGAGCAAAATTCATTAGTATAATTGAACAAAACACTTTTGACAAATCTCTTTACATTTGGAAATTCGAAAAATAAACACTTCACATATTAACGTTTTACATTGCAACCAAACGACTACTAAAATAAAGAGTACGTTTAGTGAGAAGTTGAAACGGTCATGTGAAGTGTTAATTGGTAGCTCTCCATTGATTTTGACGTTATTACCATACTCCCTCCGTCCCAATTTAAACACCCCATATGTTTTTTCACTTGGATTAAGGTAGTTTTTGTTTGTTTATAATTGTTGGAGATAATGGTTGGTTTGTTTATAATTGTTGGAGATAATGATTGGTTGTTTATTATTGTTGGAGATAATGGGTTGTTTGTTTATTATTGTTGGAGATAATGGGTGAGTTGTTTATTATTTTTTGAGATAATGGATGGTTTGTTTATTATTTTTGGAGATAGTGGAGTATAGATGTGTGATGAAAACTTACCCCATTTAGTAAGTTTTGAAATGGGGTGTTTAAATAAGGACACCCAAAAAATGAAAGTGGGGTGTTTAATTTGGGACAGAGGGAGTATATGACGGTTGTGTGGGGGTGGGGCGGTGGGCCCTGGAGTTGGTGTAGGAGCCGTCTAGGTACTCGTGAAGTGTCGAGCGTGATTGATAAGGTTCGGTACGTATCTTGTGGTATGCTACGGTATGGGTCCTCATTTCTCCTGTGCACATGTTCTTTGCTTTTTAGTCGATGATCTTTATTAAACGGGTCATGTTCGTGTTAAACTTTTAGTAACTTCCTTTTATTTAGACTTGATTCCGAGAGCATCGAAATTAAAGTACCATGGAGTAACAAATACTACCTTCTCAATTCAAGTGAGGGCGGGTCTAGCAAATACTCGGGTACGGCCAAGGCTTCCAAAAAAACACGTAAATATTTCCTAAAAATTCGATGGGGCTAGTTTCACCCCTAGTTTCAAGTTTAAGTAATGTCTATATGTACAACGTATGAGCCTACAGTTTTACCAATTTCTTACAAAAGCAAGAGGAATTATGATGGTGATTGAGGATCAGTACCCAAACTATAACTCCGACTAGCTTGTGATCTGCTACTATCACTGTGCTTTCGTTTAAAAATGTCCTTGATCTCAACTTCCTTTCTATCTATGAAATCCATCAAATCCTTAAAGCTAGCTGAACTGAGGCGTCGGGACGGTCTGACTGGTTCTGCTGCCTCGATTTCATCTAGGCCGTCTTCGGGAGTGTATCTGCTGTACTGATAGCACACTTTGGAGAAAAATATACCCAGTGCAATAAAGCATGCGACGCCACAGATTAAGAATAGCCCCCAGAAACTTTTGAGCGAAAGGCGACTGTCTTCAGTTTGATCTGAATCATCAGAACAGCCAGTGCGCGACAGCCACTTCTCATGGAGTCTTTGCAGTTCACCATTCTCTGACAGTTGAAGAATAGCAGTAGACATGTCGACTGCCAGAGGTGAGTCGCGCTGAAATGCCTGTGGAAAAATTAGCAGGGCAACAAAAGCCGTAGTTAGAACAGCTATTATGGTGTTCAGAAAAATGATCTTTTCAGAAGTTCAGACATCCGGATGCCAGCTTTTAAACTACCACGCATTCGCGTTTCATGCAAAGGATACCAGATCTACCAATGGAGTTTGTTTATCTAAAATGAAATCCACATAGTGCATTTGAGAACAACATGCATATTTGAGAATAATGTGAAGATATGTGCAAGTTCGGGGAGACATCATCATTCCTGCTGTTACTGACAATTTTGGATTTGGACATGTACAATTTCAGGGAACTGTTTTGAAGCACAAATTAAGGAAGTACTTACAAATCCCCAACCGCTCTTTGTGAACTCTTGTCCAACGATCTGGTAATTGCAATTACTGTACGCCAAGAACACTTGAATATAGGGAAGTTCATCAACAATTGCAGCTACTCCACCTTTACTAGGCCCACGCTGCAGTGCATCAGTATAATCTTGTTGGGTTTTCAATATTCTAATCCTAGATTCCGCGACATTGAGTTCTCTGACAAGATAATCACGAGCAAATGAACCATCCTGAATCCCAATTGGATCATTACTTGAGATCAAACTATCAATTCCTACAATTTTCGAAGAAAGCTGCTGCACTGTGAGGATGGAGGTCAGACTAGCAGTATAACTGGAGTTGATAATCAAAACCACAAACAGCCATATGATCAGCACAAATCTCCCCAAAGTACTGACAGTGTTCTCTCCTGTAAAGTTCAAGAGACATGGTCATCAGTTGTTTCAGGTATGAGCAAAGCAAGATTAACATTCTGGCTTGGGAGCAAGAAAAGATGCAAAGTAATAATTAGACATTCAGAGGAAAAAATAACAAGGGACAAACAAGAAAGAGAGAGTAGGTCGTCTTACTGTGTGAGAAAAACATTGTTGACAAACTAAACCTGAAAAATCAGAGCACTATGTTAATCTAAACATTCGACATAAAAACAACAGAATGAGTAAATGCCCGCCAATCATTAGAAGAAAGAATGGCAAAAGTTTGATCTAAGCCAAATTATGCTGAGATGAGAAGTATTCTCCTTCTCACATGTATACAGGGTAGTTTGAACATCATAGTGTCAGGATCTGAGATAATAATGAAACGGTTTTTCTGACATAAAGGCAGAAAACAATTTCAATGCAGTGATTGCAATTGGTTTCAACAAAAAGACACCCCTCGCTCTCAATTATCTGAATGCAATGTCAGCCAGCTTACATATCAAACAACAAGACTGTCCGTCTAAGGACCATTTTCGGATCGTATCAGTTAGAGACTCAGATTAACCATTTTTGGATTCTTACATATGATTCTTGTGCAAAGAGCATTTGAGAAAATCACGATATGGAAGCTATATCTAAGGAAACCCATTAGGTATTGTTTAATAATATATAAAGACTATAACGAATAATTAACAGGAACTTGAGCTCATATTTGACTGTTTGGGGCAAAATACCACGTGTTTCACTACTATTTGACTGATGCTAGCATAGCCTTCTAAAGGAATTCTTTATATGAGGAAAAGATCAGTGGTGCTTGCTGTGGTCTCTTCCAGCTAAAGTATGGGGTTGCATATCTATCAAGGGGGTGTTTTGAAAAAAAACTCACCATTTCAAGATTACTTTTTTTTTTAAAGTTCAAGACTCATAATGCCACAGAGATCACCATTTCCTTCTAGAAGAAATATTCGGCAGACTAATGGAAACTTGCACGCAGGAAAAAAAAAAAACACCTCAAAATGCAGTCAGGGATGATATTCTGGAAAGGAAATTAACGGCTATTACTGTTTCAGTATACCATCTTAAGTCCAGGGGAGTGGCAACAGGCTACGAATCTTCACAGTTATTTTCAGGAAGGGTACTCTACATATGGTCATGTGGTGAATAATAAGGAAGGGAGATCGGCCGTAGGGTCTATGTCAAAACATTTGCCTTACAGGCAGATTGTAATAGTTTACAAGTATTGATCGAAATGACAGCTAGGTTTGTTGGACCTTAACTCATCACTGTCAGGGTCGGACAAGCGGCTTATAAGTTATAATTACCTGACTAGATTAGGTACATTCAGTCTTTCACGTCTCTGAACTCAAGTCATAACAGACAAAGTAAGCCACGGAGTCAATTTACAGTTACAGTAATCGATACTTAAAATCTTATCTTCTGATTTCTCTCATTACACCTTGCCCTCTAAGTTATCAGCTACAGCTCATGATTCAGTGATGATTATATCCCATTTTCAGTTCTGGATTAGAATTTCTTCAAGTTGATTTTAGAAAACTATCACAACATATTAGTTAAAAGCATCAAGGGACGGAATACAAACCAGAAAACTGTGATAAGTTGCTGACTTGGAGTTCCACGAAATTCGCTATTCAATCGATGTTCAAGAATCCATACAACAGCTCCCACCAGCATAAAGAAAGCGAGAGTTACACACCACATCTCCAGAGTGAACGGCTTAAGGAAGGACCAGGCACTTGATTTGACTTTCCTTACCGGGGCAACTACAACCAGTCCTGATTCGGTGTATGGCTGTGTAAAGTCGACAATTCTTGTCCTGTTTGTCGTAATAGTTATGTCTCCAACAGCTGCATCAAATTTCTGATAAAGGGAGAGAAAAAGTCAGGTAAATCAGATGCCTTAATCCCATTTTGGACTCTCGGATCTACGTTCTACAGGCATAATTGCATAAATGAGCAAGCATGAATTAAATTTAGACATGCATGTAGAACTAGTTTGCATAGGAGAAGAAAAGATAATGATACCCTCATTACTGAAGAAACTAAATAAATTGGTAAGAAAATACTTTACTGAAATTTACTTACGTTTTGTGAAACATCATTAACCAGATTGTCAAAACTCGGATTTCGGTGACCATCACCATACAATACATAGTTGTGTGGAACAGCGTAAGGAAGCAGATTTACAGCTGCTTCAAAGACATCTATGCAGAATCCTTGGACTCCAGGTGGAGAACTAACCTTGGCAACAAATTGTTTGTAACTGACACGATTAGGCACTGCTATTTGCAGTGGCTTACCATTATCAGGAAATATCCATCCGCGGGGAACTTTGCTGACATGACCTGGCCATATAACACCATTAAGTTGTTTACCACTAGCAGATGAGTTTGGAGGTTTTTGATATAAGATTTCTGGAGAAACAACTGAAAGACCAGAATAATTAGACCAGTATCCAATCTTATTGTATCCAGTTCCAACAACATTCAAAATGTCCAATGCAGGATGAACTAAGTTCTTATCTGAATCAAACTGAAGTTCCCCAGATACACCGGAGTATTTCGTTTCTAGTAGTGTCTGAAAAAGCTTGTCACCTCCTTGGAGTAAACGAAGAGATGATAAGTTTAGTGTGCTCCCATTTGTGGAACTCAAACTCGGGTCACTAGAAAAAGATAAGTGGCCAGCTTGATTGAAAAATGAATCAAGAGCTTGAGCTGCCAACATGACGGAATCATAAGCATAGAAAGCATACGAGTTAATGCTTGAGCTCCCTGCAAATTTCAGACTTTTCCATCTTGATTCAAAAGAATGTTTCTCATTAGAATCTGCAGTGTGATGACGAAATGTCAACACCCCTTGCAGGAGATCCAAGGTTCCAGGGTCTTCAGATATTGAGCTATCAATTATGGAAGCAAGCCAATCTGTAGCAATCCAAACAAAGCTTGACTTCATCATCTGAAGAGACCTAGCAACTGAAAATACTGTAAGCCCAGAATCAGGATTTACATGAACAACATAAACCCGCGATTCCAGCATACTGACTTGAAGTAGTAAATCGTTAATAGAACTCTTTGAAGCATCTGGAGGGAAGGCAGCCTTGTAAGATATTTTGGCACGTTTTTTCGCAAGAGCATCTCCCAATACGGAAATTCCATTTCTGCCATAATCATCATCCACATATATAGCAACAACCTCTCTCCATCCATAAAGCTCAACAACATCAGCGATAGCATACATCTGGAAATAATCACTCTGTATTGTACGAAGAAAATATGGGTATTGCAGTGAAGACAAAGAAGGATCTGTGGCGAAAGATAGTAGGGGCACATGAAGCTCATTAGCGACATGAGAAATAACATGAGCAATGCCAGAGGATTGTGGACCAATTACAATTGCCACATCCTTCACCATCAATTCCAAAGCTGCATGTATTAGATAAATTCTGTCAATAAAATTCACCAGTATAACTTGGAAATCATGTGAGCGATAATAAATTATGTTGAAGAGATCAATCAATAGTGAAAGTGACACAGAGGATATAATCTAGAATGGTACTAGAAATTGATTGTCCAAGATATAGTGATTCCAATCTATCTCATAGCATATAGAACTTAGAACCTGATTAAGAAATGTGTTTCTGAAACAAGATGGAGCCTTTATTATATCTGACATCAATATGGCATATGCGTAGCAGAGTCAACAGTGACAGGATGTGCATTTTACTGCGAGCAATGTGTAGGTAGGTTGAGATGAATGAAGCGTAAGGCAAATGTGGAGGTTGTATTAGAGGGATACAACTTACAAGGGCCAGAGATCTGATATACATATTGGACAGACAAAAATGGATGTCCAAGTAGACTGATGTGCTGCAAAAGATACTAACCTACTACATAGGATGATAATTTTGATTCCAGACAACAAATTACTAGTGGAGTGAGGGTGTATATAATGGTAAGACGGGGAATATTCAGGAAGAATCTTCTTCTAGATATCCCTGGAGACATAGGATAAAGCACAGGAGTATCATATTGACAGAACTAGTCAAGACCATTTTGAATCCTACTGATATCATTTGGGCTGATAACTACATGATGCCATCAATGTAGAGTAATCGTTCACATAACAAACAAAAAACCTCATTGCACCAGACAACAATCTTCCATCAAAAGACAGCAACTCTATACTCCACTTTCTTTTCCTTCCAGAAAACTCAGACAAAGTCCTATGTACGTCCTGTACAGTATTATTTCATAAAAACTCACACAAAACCCTATGTGTAATTCTTATTCAGGATTAACTTTCCTCCAGAGTGAGTATACTATCAGGTTTCAGGCATCCAAACTAACAAGTAACAATCACAAGCAAAAACTTAAATTTGACTCGAAATTAACACAAGTAAATGCACAAATGAAATGGCAACAAAAACTTGAAGTGGAAAGAAGAAAAACCTTCCACAGTTCCCACGAAGCCACTGCAATTAGTATCATGAAAGATGATGTTCAATTTGGTGCCGTGCAAAATACTCGAGTTCGAGTTCACATCATCAACTGCAGCTGCAATTGCAGGCCTCACAGCTCTTCCAATAACTGAGTTGAAAGTGAAAAGAGCACCAATGTTCACAGATTTCGGCCTGGAAGAAGCTGCAGCAGCAGTCACCACACTCGAATTTTCGCTTTTGGCCACCACCACCATAAGAAAGACACACAACAGCAACGAAACTGCTCTCATCCCACCCTCTCTTCTGATCACCATATTTGCTCAAAATTAAAGGACTTTCACCTAAATTTGATCAATCTATCAAAACCATGCCTAACCCTTGTGTTCTTCTGTACAGTAAAACCCAGAAACACAAACACCTGTAGAAAACAAATTCACCATAAAATCACTGCTCAAACAATATTGACCAAAATCCACCATTACTTCAACAAACATGTGCAATCTACAGCATTTCCCACATAATATCTCCAAAACTTCCCCTTTACTCAACTTGGAATAAGACTTCATCTTTATATTCTTTATAAAATCACAGCCACCCAAAATGATATAAAATTAACACAGAATATTGATCAAATTTCAATGAAAAGACAATTAACTCATTATTAGACGGCAGAAACTTCAATAAAACAGCTTAACTTATATAAATTTATATGCCACTGATTTTCTTGTTAAGAGTATAAACCCATTAAAATAAAAAGTTGAACAGAATATAAAATTGCCCATGAATAGCTCCCATTTGAGAAAAAACAAATCATATAATCTCACACTCTTTAGTTTGTGATTGGGTTGTAGTCAACTCTACTCTCTAGATAAGCCCACAAACATACAGTATTTATTTACGACTCCTTCCGTTTCATTCATTTCTTCTCGATCATTATAATATAGCAACATTATCGAAACAAAACAAGAAAACACAGTTAAGATTAATAAGCTAAGTAAGCATACCTGAGCAAAAAACAACAGAAGTACATGAAAAACAAGGAAGTGAAGTAAGTGAAGTAACAGTATGAATAAAACCAATATATAATGCATTTTGATTAATAATAAATGAGTGATGGAGATTTTGACAGTGCTGCTGACTGAAAAGACTGTAAAAAAAATGGGCATACATAGTCGTGTAAACTCAGTAAGGAATTATTTGTCTGTCAAAAAAAATCTAAGGAAGGAATTGTTGTTAACAGTACTAATAATATTCCTCGTGTTTAATGAGTGACTTTTCTCATTCACTAGTCGCTCGTCTTTGTCAAGGGCGTTATAGAGAATCAATTCGACATACTCCGTATATACGATATACTCGTCGTCATCAACGTGAGTTATACGTGACCTGACCATTTTCTTTTAGGCTCATACGAACCCGGTGAGTGGTGACTTGACCAACATCGTCTGAGACCCGTTTTGATAAAACCCGAGAGATGTCGTAATGGGAAATCAAGATCCGATTTGCGACTTGACTAGTTTTTAAAAAAAAAAAAAAAAGTGGGTCATCCGGTAACCCGTTGCGCCGTTGTGATACTAATTTACTATGATTGGTAATATTCATAAGTTCACTGTTTTTTATTTTTATTTCACTTTATGGATGTGAAGCCGAGATTCATTAAGTTTTAATCAAGTGAGACGACTCTTTGTAGTAGAAAGATTCATGTTACTCATGCACGTAGGTTGTTGATTTACATGGTTGTTATTATGTACCAAGTTGTTGATCCGTAAGGATCCTCTGTCCCATTTCGTGTCCCACTCCCTGTACCCTTCCAATCAGATTTTAGAAAACCATTACTTTTATAAAGTTAAATGTATTTATAAAGATTTAATTATGAGATTGCAAGCCTGAAGCCTCTGATTGGAGGGGTACAGGGAATGAGACACGAAATGGGACAGAAGATCCTTATTGGTTATTGATGGGGTGCAAACCCAAGTCTCACGTATAAAGAGTTATCAAACTAATTCGTATGAGATTTTTTGGAAAGGAGCACAAAAACCAATCCGTGAGAGATAAGCCCAAAGCAGACAATATTATACTTATTGGACTAATAGTCGCCAAACACAGTGGCCCAACAGTTGTCTAGATCTGCGGTATTCAATAGTTTCCTCCAAAATTGATTAGTATTTCATCTTGTGATGTTTCTTATTATTAAATCAGATAGTAACGTAAGATGGCAGAAGTACGTAATGAAAATACTCAACAGCTTGTGGAATTGATTCACATAATCCGGCATGTACACCATAGTCTCCGGACGTAGTCCCGAATTTGCATTTTTGTACTTTAGCGGGTTTCTCATGTACTTTTGCAAATTTTCATGTATTTTAGTGGATAATTTATGTATTCTTGTGAATTTATGTATAGTTTTAGTCATTTGCAACCACGATAGATTAATAAAACTTTGAACTGATATTTTAAGGTTCGAACTTATCTACGTAAAGCATTTTCCATCCATTAAGAGACTCTAATGAATTGATAATCGATATTTTCATCGTTGTACTTCAAGATCGTACATGCTTGTATTATTCTACATGTTTATACTTTCAAATACTATACTAGTATATATTAGCAAAACTATGCAAAAATGGTTTGATAAGTAAATTTTACTCCGTTTTAACAAACAATACACAAATTTGTACTTTACCTTAAATTCGGATAAAAGTACATCAATTTCTGTGTTAAAGTACATACACAACCTGAGAAACGTCCTCTCGGGTGTATACAATAATTTTCCCACATAATCACATACCTCTGGATTTGGAGGGATTCCATGGGTTTAGTCTTAGATTTCTTGTCGTATCGTGTCTATTACTTACGATTACTTTTTACTTATCAATTGGTGTTCTTGTTGCGCATTAGAGATCAGACTCGCGTTAATTTTAACACATACAACGAAAACTGGTTGTTACGTACATAATATTCCTCCTCGTGCTTTCATGAGTGATCAATAGGACTTTTCTCACAGATCTTTGTCAAGAGAGTTAATGTTAACTTAGAATCAATCAATTTCATGCTTCATATAGTTAACATATACACGTCGTCGGGTCGTCAACGACGTGATTACGTGACCAATCCTTATACTCAAATATATTAGGTACATTAAGAGTGGCAGTAATCCCCCAAAAAGGGAGAACGGAGAATGAGCCGCCCGACTGATGCGAACGGAATAAGGATCCGCCAAAATTGCCTGAAGACTAAAGTATGCCGTGCATATGATGAACTCGAAAATGTAGCAAATTAAAATTGAAACCGACTTGACGTCGTTCCATCATTCGTAAACTATCTTATATACTCCCTCCGTTTCTTTTGATTCTTTACGTTTCGTTTGAATATGTGAGAGGAATTCAAACGAAACGTAAAGAAACAAAAGAAACGGAGGGAGTATACATATTAAACCCACTATGATTCACAAGTACGAAACTATTTTTTATATATTTAAAATGAGGCGACCCAAAATCTATTCTAATACGAGTATACAATTACTAAAATGAGAGTTTTATTTTAAAGTAACTGAAATTATACTACTCCGTATGACCTAATGTACATTTGTAATCCACTAATGATTCGAACATTTACCACTTTTGACATAAGTGAATGATTGAACCTCATTAAGATTTTAATCAGTCTTCACCACCTGCTTTTATGGGCTAAGTGTGCATGGTCCAACACGTGATATTCATTTTCTCATATAATTATTACTATGGATCGCCTCAAATGGGTCACTATCTAAAGTCACTTGAACGCGTTATTTCTCCCTACCACTACTAGAGTTTAGACCAAGGCAAACTCGTTTCCTTTATTAAGCATATCAACCCCAACGATCATGAGTAATCATGTATGTATGCATCATATATATATAGCAGCCTAGCAGGACACTTGGTGCACCTTAGCCTTGTGCTAGTATATGAACGAGGCCAACAATGCAAGCTAATAAGTACAGAAATTGAGTTATATACTTGTAGATTTCTTCAATGTGCAGGCTTCGTTTACACAACATACAAGTTGCAGATCACACTTGTTTTTATCCAAATTATCATTACACGTACTATCAGATAAGATAAAGTCGATGAGTAATTAAGGACATGGCATGCTTGTAATGTGTATGGTATTATTTTCGGATGATGATATAAAGAAATGTAAGCCCATAACTTCTTCTTTACGTCTTTTTGTTGTTTTATTAGAAGACCATGCCATGCACTTGTTTGCATGCATTATTGCACACTTATGGATTATCGGATATGCCAATATGGCAAAATTGTGAAGTAAGCTTATATAATGTGCACGTTTTTTAGCCTATAAATAGACCACGGGGAGAATACATTAGTAGTATGCATTTGCATGCATTATTCATCTAAACTATATACTCATCTCGTCAACTCTGATCTTCTACTGCTTCTACATATTTCGGTTCACGAAGTCGACTATTTTCAAATTTCTTTTTCTCCGGCCACTTTGTATCGACTACTATAACAATGGCCGCGAAATCTTTCTCAGATGCTTCAAAGGTACGTATAATGACAAATTGATAATGCTAAAGTTTTGATGGTTAATTAGTTACAGATCAACAAATATTGAACTTATTTTTATTTAAACATATGCTATAAGTCTAGAAGTCAAGTGTATGGAACTATGGATGCATGCATGCCTTGATACAGTAATATAAATTCCGTGACTGTAATATTGATTTGTGTTGCTATTAAAGTTGTGTGGCAAATATATGTAAAAACTTAGACAATTTAGGCCGGGGCGAATATTAGATAATTAGCATTTGGCTACCCGGATACCCACTAGAGACTCTAGAGGCATGCTTAATAATTTTCAGAGTTATTTTAGGTTTTCAGCTAATATATACTCTGTATGTACTTATTCTTAACATCAAGCCGGTAGAATGATCAAAATCTCATGATTCATGACGATAACAAAAGATTGAAATTTGAATGCATGAAATGCTAGAGGTATAATATATGTAGACACTTAAAATTGTCAAATGTCGACATTAATTTTACTAGACAAACAAACTTTAACGTACTACCTACCATGCAAACAATGAATTTTAATCAAATATTAGCTTTTATTACTATCGCTAGGTCATTTTTGCTACCGTTCATTAACTCAATAATATTACTACAATCATATATTACGCAAATTAATTATGTTTAAAGTAACCTCTAGCAATGTCCATATCATTAGTTAAATAATTAACTTACGGTAATGAGATTTGATTGTCGCTATGACGCTATCCCCTTGCAAGAATTCATATATCAATTGTCTTTATATGGTTATTATTCAAACAATCAATATCAATGAATTTAAAGTTAAAACCTTTTACTTATCTAACAAAAGTATAGGATGCAAAAACTGAAAAATCGAAAATATCAGTGATAACAAACGAGCTCTATAGTTTTGACTTTTAATTTATACCTGTTAAATTTATTTTGTGAACATCGCTAATAACTAAAACTATATACTAACTTTTTAGTGAATATATACTAAAAGTGTATAAATTTTTTGTTAAGACAAATCTAACCATTACGAAAAAAATAAAGGGTTTTTGAATTTATATTATGGGTTATAACCGATGATCAAAGTATGACCAACCTTAAATTATGTTAAGACGATAGAAATGTTAGTAATCCATAAAATTGAAGGGAGTATATTTAATTGGTAGGAGTAGTAATAATGGAATTTTGAAGGTAGGATTATTGGCATTTCATATGGAGGTCTTAACCTGCACTCCAACAGTCCAACCCAAAATATACGGAGTATATTTTATCTCCTGTTCAAAAAAAAAATATATATTTTATCTCAAAGGAATGCTTATGTGCGTCTTTCCTATAGAACTTTCTTTGGGTAATTCGTGCAAGAGAAACCACAAGTAATACCAATTCAATAGCAATTCCCAATTTTTGTTGGAACCCTTCCCCGGACCCTCGTTCAGCAGGGACGTCAATGTGCAACGGGCTGCCCTTTATTCATAAGCACTGGCGGATCCATGCACAATAACACGAGGTTCTTGGATACCGGAATTTTTCTTTTTAGAAACACAAATGTATTTACACCAAAATTTATGAAAAGTTCTCATAAAAAGATAGGACACCGAAAAGTATTGTAGAACACTTGGAAAATGTTTTTTCTAGATCCGCCACTGTTCACAATTATATGTAACTAGAACCTCTAATAATAGTGCTTTTAAAAAAGTTGTGCAATAAAAACACATACTTATGTAACGTTTTGTTAAAGGTAATGGAGGAAGAGCAGAGGTTCGAAGCTGAGGTAGCAGAGGTGAAACAATGGTGGAACTCCGACAGATTCAAGTTAACCCATCGCCCTTACTCGGCCCGAGACGTCGTATCTCTTCGTGGAACCCTACGTTGCACTTATCCATCAAATGAAATGGCTAAGAAACTATGGCGAACTCTGAAAACCCACCAAGCCAACGCGACCGCGTCTAGGACCTTTGGTGCCTTAGACCCTGTCCAAGTGACCATGATGGCCAAGCATCTCGACACCATCTATGTCTCGGGTTGGCAATGCTCGTCCACTCATACCTCGACCAACGAGCTCGGACCTGATCTTGCTGATTACGCTTATGACACTGTCCCTAACAAGGTGGAACAACTGTTTTCTGCTCAGATGTTTCATGACAGGAAACAAAGGGAGGCGCGGATGAGTATGTCACACGAGGAGAGGACTCGGACACCTTATGTGGACTTCCTTAAGCCTATTATTGCGGATGGAGACACGGGTTTTGGTGGCGCAACTACAATTCTTAAGTTATGTAAGCTGTTTGTTGAGCGCGGGGTGGCTGGTGTTCACCTTGAGGATCAATCTTCTGTGACTAAGAAGTGTGGTCATATGGGTGGTAAAGTGGTTGTGCCTGTCAGCGAACACATCAATCGACTCGTAGCAGCTAGGTTACAGTTCGATGTCATGGGGACTGAGACTGTGATCGTAGCAAGGACTGATGCTGTTGCAGCAGAGCTGATTCAATCGAATGTCGATTCTAGGGATCATCAGTTCATCTTAGGGGCTACAAACCCGTGTGTGCGTGGTAAATCCTTAGCTACCATTCTGCTAGAGGCTGCACGGGATGGGAAGTCAGGGCGTCAGCTACAAGTTTTGGAAGACGAGTGGATTAAGACTGCAAACTTGATGACATTCTCTGAGTGTGTCTGCAGTTCAATCAAATGCCTGCCTAACAAAAGTGAGGCAGAGAAGAGGAGGCTACTGAACGAGTGGGAGAAACACTCAAAATTCGACAAATGTCTGTCGAATGAGCAGGCAAGACTGATCCTGGCTGAACTAGGTGTCCCAGATGTGTTCTGGGACTGGGATTTGCCTAGGACTAGGGAGGGGTTTTACAGGTTTCAGGGCTCAATAGACGCTGCAATCGTCCGTGGTTGGGCTTTTGCACCACATGCTGATCTGATATGGATGGAGACCTCGAGTCCTAACCTGACCGAGTGTGTCACATTCGCTAATGGGATGAAATCTAAGGCACCGGAGATAATGTTAGCGTATAATCTGTCACCGTCCTTTAACTGGGACGCGTCTGGGATGACTGATCAGCAGATAATGGAATTCATCTCCGAAATTGGGAAGGTTGGATTTTGTTGGCAGTTCATAACTCTAGCTGGGTTTCATGCAAATGCTTTGGTAATTGATACTTTTGCTAAGGATTACGCCAAGAGAGGCATGCTGGCTTATGTGGAGAGGATTCAGAGACAGGAAAGGAACAATGCTGTTGATACTCTTGCTCATCAGAAATGGTCTGGTGCAAATTACTATGATCGTGTGCTCAGGACTGTTCAAGGTGGAATCACCTCAACCGCTTCTATGGGAAAAGGTAACATTCATCTTACGACTATCTCGGTTTTCTAGGAAAGTTAAAGTCTAGTTTGAACTTCACTCGATCACATATTAAAATTTTGGACTATATAAAATGTTTCGACGTATTTATGATTATTTTTCTTCATGTTTTGAAACTAATATATTTCCAACACTGTAGGGGTTACTGAAGAGCAATTCAAAGACACATCAACTATGCCATGGGCAACAATTGTTAACCACGAAGGTGGTGTCATCGCTAAATCAAGGATGTAATTGCTTCTTATTGGGTGTTTCTGGAGTATCATCAACTGCATTTGTCAAAAAAAAAAAAAAAAAAAAAAAAAAAAAAAAAAAAATCTTGGTTTTTTATTTTTCAATCAAAATTGGCAAAATATTATAAAGTTGCCTCTCAAATGTTGTGTGCGCAAGTAAAGTAATTCCAAATTCTCAAGTTTTACATAAATGGTGTTGTTGAATCTAGTTTCCCAATATATATTATATTAATAGGCGTGCCTTTGAGCACTCCTTAGACCGTCCACATAGGACGATGATGTCAAACGAAATGTTCCATAAATATCAGTATATCACTCACATGCCTACGCAAGACACACGCACACTTAAGCAAGACACACGCATGCAATATACAGAGTGATTATGGTACTAATATATTTTCTTTCCTTATTTGCAATAATTATGCACTTATTACCACTAAAATTAAACAGAATATATCTTAAAAATCGGCAATCAAGTAATGATACGGCAAGAATAATCCCGGAGATAATATTTTTCGAAAATTTTGCAACTTAGGAAATAATATATTATGTCAACAATTATCCGATCCCTTAGATAATGGTACTAATATACGATAACAATGATACCAATATATTTTGGTTAGGCAAGAATATACGATAACGATGGTACTAATATATTTCGGTTAGCACTTTCTTTATTACATCAATGCTAACGATGTCGAATGCAATATTATTCCTAAAATAACACACTAATCAAAACCCACGTCAACAATATACTGTATACACGAAAAAATGGCAAGAATATTAACGAAAAAGGCAAGAATATTAACTTAAAATCCGCAAGAATATACACCGTATGTTGCTTATGGAGCTAAAATTTACGAAAAATGTATGGCAAAGATTATGAACGAAATTTTGGCAAAGATTAATCCAGTTTAGGCAACAATAATCACTCGAAATTGTGTAAAGAAAATTACTTCTTTTGTTTCGTCTATTAAAAAGCAAACACCTTATCAAAATATATAATGCCATATAGCTTCCTAAAATAAACAATCCACACATCGTATAAGGCTTTTGTTATCACGTACGTCCCGTATTGTAATTCCATCACATATATATATACGACCCATAACAAATTTAGATGGTTCTATAGTTCATATTCTCATTCATATATATATAAATCCATGTTACGTTACCTAATTATTTGCTAACTAACTCATGTTCATCAGCAAAGCAAAAACATGAAGAAGTGGCCTCAACCAAATTCCTCTAGAAATACGTGAACAACATGAATTATTCACTCACTCAATCACCGGCCTTCACCACAAAAGATTGGTCATCATGAAGGAAATGGCGATCAATGATTTTGATGATTTGATCATGTAGCAGTCTGATTGATTATGTATGGACTATGGTTCTTTTGATATTGCTACTCTCTTTTGTAACTTTCTTTTTTTTTGGGTTATGATTGTACAATATTTTTTTTTTCAGCTTTATTTTCATGTAAATTATAAACAATTTATTGTACAAGATTGCTGATAAATTTTGCAATTCTTGAGCTTCATATAATCTCGCGTATAAGATATATACGTGATCATTTTATTAATACTAATATACACAGGAGCTGATTTGGTTCACTTCGTAATCCCATATAAACCTAATCCCAATCGGTTAACTGATGATGTGGACTCATTAATGGTTGGCGGGATTAAGTGTCAATTAGTGTTGTTAACTAAATTTCAATAATAAAAAGTATATAAGCATAAGGATGAAGAAAAATTGAATTAATGTTCAATAAACTTATTATAGTTGTGAATATATTACTTTATTTCATTTCAACCAGATTTATTCGTCTAGAAAACGTATTGCCATAAAGACAATAATAATCACATTATAAACTTTAGCACGAGTTTAATAAAACTAATGTTGTTTTATTCGAATTTACTAATGTCTTACGACCACGGTATCACCTATAGGTTAAGTCACCTTAATTTAAATTAATAAGAAATTTCTCTGGAAAAAAAAAAGTAATATATAAAGATTTATTGGAAAAAAAAGTGCATTTCAAACGAAAACAAAAAAAGGGTTATAGTTACAACAATGCAAGCCTAAACCAGATGAAATATAAAGCCTTAAGAATTATTGTATGTTCAATTGCACGCGTCAGATCGAGTCTCGGGTTGAATACATATCACCATTGTATTCCGAAATATCGTAGTTGGGTTGATACGGGTCACAAGTAAAAAAAAAGTTACCGATTCATGACCAAGAAAATTAAACAGGGTGATATAGTTAGGATATACTAATGTGATCGATGAGGCTTAGTTAAGTTCGTGGGTCCTATTTTTATCTAATTTAATACCCGTCTATTTGTTTGACAATAGTTAAATATCGTGTCTTCATTTCTGGGCCTACAAATAAAAAATAAGGTTATAATTTATTCGGAAAATTCACGTGGTACCCTCGAACTTTGACTGATTGCACATGGTACCCAACTTGGCAAGTTTGTGCACATGGTACCCCTAAACTTACCACTTTGTGCACATGTTACCCAAATAGTAACTTCCGTTAGATTTTCCGTTAAGTGATGATGTGTTAGTTAGTTGTTATATGAATTAGTTAATATTAATGATGATTTTCCATTTTAAGAAAATCAAAAAATAAAAATAAAAATATTTTTTTTTTACTTTTTAAAACAAATCCAAAAAATATTTTCATAAACAATTAAATCCAAAAAACAAGTTTTTTTTCATAAAATATATTACTTCTCTTAAAAAAAAATCATAATTTGTGCACATGGTACCCTTCAAGTTAGCACTTTGTGCACACGGTACCCTTGAGATCACAA
The DNA here is from genome assembly GCA_963457585.1 of Spergularia bocconei. Taxonomy (NCBI): domain Eukaryota; kingdom Viridiplantae; phylum Streptophyta; class Magnoliopsida; order Caryophyllales; family Caryophyllaceae; genus Spergularia; species Spergularia bocconei. The sequence continues at coordinate 11,153,156 of OY734958.1, forward strand.
CATTTTGCACATGGTACCCCTAGAAAAATTAGTTTTTTAATAAAGTTTTTTTGAAAAAATTATTTGAAAAAATATATTTATTTTTATAAGAATTTAATTGATTTTTTTTAATTGAAATATTAATTCTATAATTTAATTAACTAATTACCTAACAACTAACCGCCACATAATCACTTAACGGAAAAATCTAACGGAAGTTGCTATTTGGGTACCATGTGCACAAAGTAGTAAGTTCAGGGGTACCATGTGCACAAACTTGCGAAGTTGGGTACCATGTGCAATCGGCCAAACTTCGAGGGTATCACGTGAATTTTCCGTAATTTATTTTTACTTTTGAAATGCCATACCAATACTAATTTGTGGACGTATCACGTTAAGTACGAACTCAGGTCAACTCCAATTGTCGCAATAAGGTTTTGGTTTGCCTTTAGGGTGAATGCTGTAAATTAAAGGTCAAATTTGATCAATGTGTCAGATCAAGATTGAGGTTAAAAACATAGATTAATATGGTTCACAAGTAAAAATAAAAATAAAAATGGGTTAATGACCAAGAAAATCGGACAATGTCAAATAGAATCAACTTTTGTGAGGTTTAACTTCGTCGGTCCTATTTTTTTTATATCAAATACACATCGATTAGTTTGACAATGTTTGAAAGTAGTCTCATCATATTCGGGCCTAAGAATAAAAATTGGTTTACTGTCATTTGCTTATCACAACGCGTGCAATTAGAAAATGACCCAAGATTAGAAAGGTAAAGTATTCACTCAGGCGACTTGAAAATGAAAGGGTATAAAATTAAATGGGACAAAGGAGTATCATGTATAGTATTAAAAAAGTGGTATATCGTTGTAACCAAAAAAAAAAAAAGTGGTATATCGTCTGTTTTGTAAAAGACAAAAAAGTGTGAGGAGATGACTATAACTGTTAGATCGATCACACGATAGTTACATAAGAGTTATCCATAATGACATATAAGCGCTCGAGCAATTAATTTACACCGATGAATTACTGATATCGTATAATGTCCTACCAGTTAAGAAACCAATATATCTACAAAAATACATACTCCCTCCGCCCAACCTCAGCACCAGTGCCCAAAATGCCCCTATGTTATGAAGGGTATAAAACTACTAATGTCCTACCACCTACAGGTTAAGTGACCTAAATTTAATTAGAATTAGTAAGAAACTTCTACAAATAGCTGGCAAATAGAGATACATTCAAAAAAGAGTGGCAATTGAAACAAAAAAAAATTTAAAATGGGTCTGAGTATAAATAATACAAGTCTAAGACAAATGAAACAGTAAAGTTTGAGGTTTAGTTTGAATTTAGCCTGATTTGTGTTAATTAAGGTCATTTTGATCAACGGATCAGATCGATTTTGAGATTAAATACGTGGTTCAACACGGGTGACAAGTAGTAATGAAAAATGAAGTCATGACCAAAAGAAGCGGGCGAGGTCAAATATGATCAACTTTTCTGTGGTCAAGGGTTTTAGTTGATAAACGTGACATTAGTATTTTGGAGAAGGAAAGAAAGAATTTAATTAGGTTTTTATTGATAAAATTTATTGTTGAAATAATTTATTGTTTATTACATCTATAATTAGAAATTCCTATGCAATAATATTCAAACATAAATAGATAATTACCTCTTTCGTGAAATTGTTCTTCGCTGGTCGATACGGTTCGTTTATCCAATGCGTACCTCTTTCGTGGGGTTTTTCGCTGATCAATACGATTTGTTTATCCAATGCGTATCGAGTCTATTTTATTATATCAAAAACTCAAGTTATTCGAAAATCTAACTAACACCTTTGTTAGTATTGGATATCTGTAGAAACATCCTTAAACTAAAACCGGTTCCAAGAACAAATAGGTAAAACGCCCCGTGCAAGTTTGCACGGGTCAAATAACTAGTTCCCATAATATAAAGAGCAACATTAGTTAGGAGATTAACTTGCCGTGACTTCATGCTATAACTACCGGAAGGTGACTCGAAGACAAAACATCTACGGAGTATCATCGATTCATCACAAAAGTTTCATAAATTACCCGTCAAAATTGCATTTCGTACATCGTATGTCAAACCTGTGATTAAAAGAAGAGTAAAAATGATTCAAGACCGAGCAGATAACACAACCACAGGTTTTACACGTCTATTCCTAGAAACATTAGATCCTCTAATTCCAACTCGGAACAAAGTGTTAATCGTGGTGATTCTCGGTATACTTAAATCAGGAGTTTGATGAACGTACATTAAGTCAAGGCTCTTCCTCTAAACACTTGGAGCATTTGCATCTAAAGCCGTAATCAGCCAGTGAACTCTGCCTTTCCTCATATGGTAATTCCTCGTCAATATACGAAATAGTCACCTGAAAAAGAATAAGAGTAGATAACAACCAACAAAGAGTTAAGAGTTAGATTATCTCATCATCAGCAATTCCATAAAAAAAAAAAAAAAAAAAAAAATCTGGATCCAGCAATCGGGTCCTGAATATGCCTTGACTGTCATATTACCTCCTCTCCCTTTTGAATAGTACGTGTTGCAATTATCGTTGCCTGACCATCCCTGTCCTGCAAACAAAACAAAAAATGAGTTATGTTTCTTACTGATCAAAGGTATCGAACAAAATTATCTACAACAGCAAGAAATCATCCCCGTACGGAAGACATCAGCTGAATGATATACATGCAAGAAATGGCAGAGTTTAAAGGGGTGGCCAGCTTATCGCTTGTGTAAAACTATTCAAAATGAAATCAGATTACACCACAGCAATTTCAAATGCTTGCAACCCGTAATCTACTTTACTATAAGTATCACTTTTAGCAAGAATGATTGCATGAGCAAGTAGGAGAAGCGCTACTTCCCCTATTTGAGATTCAAAGGACAATCTTCTTGAGGCCACATCTTGGAAACCAACTTAATTAAGGACCTTCATAATGTTAAGCTTTCAAACAATGGAATATCCTGACCTAGACACCTAGTATCTCAAGAAAGTTAAAGCACATTAAGCAGCTACGATCACTACTACATGAATTTGCCTTTCCAAAATAACTGGAAGCAGCTCAGAGGATTTTTAGACGGAACATCATGGAAGGTTTGTCATGAATCACGGAAGATATGCAAGCCCCAACAGTATTGTCCAGAAAGGGAGAATGGAATGAAAATAAGCAGTTGGAGGATTCAATGAGCTCCGTCTTAGCTTAACCTTATCTAGCTAGACCTGCATTGATGCATCAGAGGATGGAACAACGCTGCTTTTTTCCACGATAGGAATCCTATTACATCTATTAGCAAGTATGTTTCTTCTAAAAAGTTGCAACTTTTAATATATGAGTGGGTATCACTTGTCATCATCTGTGTGGGCACAAGTGGGAAATCCTACTTACGAATTACCATGGGCATCTTAACGAAGCTATTCAGCTAAACAAAAAACACATAAAACCTTCACCTCTCCTCATATAGTGCCTGATGAAAGTAAGACAGCTGCAATGGCAGGGAGCCTAAATGTGATGAGAGCCGACCATAATTTAGCCGTTCCAAAATAACGTTAATGTCCGATCAGATAACTATGTATATGAGAACAAATTATATGAAAAGCAGCATATAACATGCGTTTGTTTTGGTTATTCATCTTTGGATGCAGGGAATAGAAGCCACGTAAAGAAGACAGTTCAGCCAATCTAGAAACCAAAGTAAAAGTTACTGTACATACTTCGTCTCTCTTGAATGCTTTTGCATTTGGATAACACAAATGATTCATACAGCTTTGCAAAGGAAAGAAAGCAGTTCCTACAATAAGGAAGACAAAAGAAATCAGTTCTCAACATAAGAAATGAATTTAAGCATTAACCATCCTCATATGTTCAATGGGAACATTTTGAAAGTAATACTAAAAAGTCAGCAACTTGGAATTAAAACTAATACATAGCACATAACCGAAATACCCATGGATGCTTGTCAAAGAGCAAGAGTGACAATGTGAGCAAGTCAGGTTCAAGCTAATCAAGTTTACGTAAATCACAGACTAGGGATCAATTCTAATCAAGTGAACAAACCTGCTTTTGATCCAATGTAAAGGTGTTCAAAAGTACCTACCTACATCCTAAATTACAAGGCAAGCACACAGCAAAGAATACCAGCACGACCCACATTGTATTTGTGGCTACAAAGAGATTGTATGTATTTTTGACTCAATATCTTGACTTTGCTACACATAAAACTTTAATGTCAACATATATTTAATAGAAAACAATATACCTTCACAGTAAATCGAATAATCAGCACCAAGAGCATCCAGTACTGGCCGAGTTACTGCTTCAACCTTTTTCTGCACATACAGCAAGACCAGAAATAATGCTACTGTACAAACATGAATGTTTACTCTTACAAGTCAAAAGAAAGCACCGAACCTGTTCAGGTTCTGGAAGATCCTCAAGATAGAGAAAATAATCTTCCACTGGAGAGGCAACCACCAAATCCCTGCGATATGCAACACAGAAGAAAAAGATTAATGGATACTGTAAATCATAACTTTTTAAATAAATATCATATGCTTCAAGAGTGATCTAGTAATCAATAGACCAAAAAGTTGGTAAAGAAAAGTTTAAAGCAAATATTCCCAACTTTGCACCAACTCTAATGACATAATGTCAAGTTAAGTGATTCCTCAATGATCCTGTGTTTTCGCCTAATCTGCCAAAATTATCACAACTTCTTGCCAAGAGGATATCTCTAGAACTTATTGTCTTATTCATGACATTCTTTAAAAATTAGCAAGTGTTCCCTCCTACTCTTTGCATTTGCAACCTTTCCTTTTTTGGCCTATTCTTTGGCTGCATTTCTACTGTGAGCACAAAGATGCCAATAAAGGACACATTTAAGGTCCCACCCAGTTAACTTCCTCCAAAAGAGTAACACTACGTTCGCATGTGCACACGTTGGAGAAGGCTACCCACTTAAAAACTTGTGCAGTTGATCCAGTTGACAGTGTTGCTTTTCTAAAGAATAGGAGGGAGTATGACGCACAGAAGGAATCCTAATACTACAATTTTCACCAGTCTCCTCACTAGTATTAGAAAGCTTCTGCCATCTCCTCCCCTCTTTCATTAAATCCTTTGTCCAAATTTCTCCAAAGCTGCTTAATTCCATATCAGATTTTCAGTGGTAGTATACATATGCCGAAGGTGAAACAGCCACATAAGATCTACACTGAAGAGGTAAAGATCCACAGTCAAACTATTAGGGATCAATTTGGGCAGATTAAGTCAAATCTTAGGGTTATATGAGAATAATTCTGATTTGGGATTGATTAAGGAAGAGCGAGCATGCTTTTTTTTTTTTTCGAAAGGAAGATCACATTCATTCATTGATAAAAGCCATACGGCATCTACACCAGAAGTTGATAATTTCAACATACAAATCTAACAAACTAACATAAAACCCAACTCCATTAAAACTACGATCGCAAAGGAAGCACAACACTTCTCTATACCCTCTATGATATCGCTGAACAAAGCAGCCTTGGGATTATTGAATTAAGGAGTTCCTTCCTTTTAGCAGGAGATATATTTATCATGGCATTCTAATGTGTAGATTATGTATATATCTATCCATTTGAATGCATATACACATTTTTGGAAGGAAGGTGCACAGTGTCAACATCTTTATAATAGTTATAGCAATTGGTAGAATGCAACATTAGAGCTTTCGGATGCAATGATAACATTCAAGAATACACTTCAGGTAAATACTTCAAGAAAAGAGAAAAACGCCTACATTTTAATTTCTATGATAAGTAAAATGATAAGATCAGAGAAGAATGCAAAATTTGATTCAAATGTCCTAATTATTATAGTGCTCGAAGATTTATTGTGTGTGTGTGTGGGGGGGGGGGGGGGGAGTCATACTGTCATACGAACCTTTACCCTAACCTGACCCATAAATGACCCATAAATAATTCAATATTGTAAATTTTTCCTTCTAATAGAAATTAAACAGTGCATTGGATTTAAGTTTTTGTAGTACCAGATTCAATTTGTTTAAACTGAAGGTACAAAGAACTCTGCATGTTGTTGTCCATAAGGTTGCTTACAGAAAAAAGCACAAGAACACATAGAAAGAGGTAAAGAATTTATAATTAACTTACAGATTGTTTAACTCGAACATGCCAATGAGATGACCATAAATATCAAGGGAGAATACTGGAGTTTGTCAAGGTTACAGATAAAACTACAGCAACAAGCATTGGCCATAAAATGTTGGTAGTGAAACAGAAGATGTAAGGATACATGGTGCACATTCTTCATCATATATGGCTGCCTTCAGGAGCTGCAGAGACTGTGAAGCAAAGTTATTGTTAGAATTTTAAAGTCGCAACAAAGAAAAAACTTTTCACCACATTTTATAAAGAGATACAGAAATATAATCATTGGTTAACGATCCTATTTAGTAAGATCTCATACAGAATTTGTAGATAATAAATGTCTTACAGTACAAAGTATCTAAGACTACAATGTTACATCTCTGAGATTTTACAGTTTTTGCATAGGTAAACCTTTTAAGATATTCATGTGACAGTCTCAAACTTGATAATACTGGGGTTACATAACCAAAGAAACTTACGCAAGTTTTGCAGCAAGTCTGTCGTACAGATTATTAGTTATTACGTATAAAGTGGGACGGTGACAGCACTTCAGCTTTAAGTCAGCTATGAAAGAACATTTTTGAAATTTAAAATCACCTGGAATTTGTAAATGTTAAAAGGTGGCAAGAAGGGTTTATAAACTAGCATGACATGGTTATAAGCAAGAGAAAGACAGATTTACACAAGTTCTGCTGTTTGGATTTTCAAATAAACAATAATTTGTAGAAGAAGAAAAAAGCCGTTTTCGATTTTTCATTAGTATCCATCCAAAGCTTTCCTTTATCATAGATTTCAATCGTTTCTTGTTTCATTCCTCAATTCCTCCTATCTTATGAGTGCAATACTTAATCTACCCCACATTCCTACCTATTTTGAACTTACCTAAATCTTTGGTCCAAAAGGAATTTTAAAAAAGACTACTATTTTTTAAGAAGCAATTTAGAAATGACACCATCAACTTTCATATTATTATCACCATTTGTATATTACTTCTCCAAAGAAAGATCACCTTTACGTCACTCCCTTTGATTCAAATCACCACAAAAATCCAATAAGTTAACATTTCGGTAGTAGATCTCTAAAGAAAAATAGACAACCCTCACCCCCGCCAACCAACCCACACCACGTTGCACCTTTCCTCTTCTCCTATATCAGCCTTTGCTTTCTCTCTCCTCCCCTTTTCCTTGACTTCATCTTTTGTGGACCACCTTGTCTTTATCCGCGCTTTCTCTTCTCTCCCCAATATTATCCTTTCATTTCCTCTTCCCTCTTCCCAAAATTGGAAACCCTTGTCTCTAATAATTAGTCGCGATCTCCTAACTTTGCACCCCTGTTGACTATCGTACATGTGTTAGGGGAATGATAGAGAGCAACAAGTATGAATTGAACATTCATACTTTCATCTTGAGTTTGTCAAGTCCCAATTCGAAGTGAAAGGAATAAAGCGATTTTCAAATTATGGCAACTGCGATACATGTTACCCTTTATAGCAGGAACCAAATGAGCATGTGGATACAGTGGGCAGGACATTCTTCAGACTAATACTGTGGACAAAAGAATTACCTCAAATGCCAACTCTTTTATCCGCCTTCTAAAGGCAGCTTCCTCACATTTGTCAACATCTTCAGGCAATGCAATGCAGTCCCACCACCTAGAGGAATGGAAGTGTGATTACATTCAGATACATGCCATAAAGTATCCCAAGAGAGACAACAGATACAGCATTCGAAGTTAGATGACCCAACATGAAAGTCAATTTTGTGGAACTACTTTGTGGACAATAAGCTTATTCTCATTAGATCTCTTCCAATTGTTTTCATAAACTAAATATATGTCTAAGAATAGAACAGTATTCAGTAAAGACTATTATAGTTTGTAGATAGATAAATAAGAGAAAGGTTAGGGTCCGCAAGCAATTTACTCTTATGCAAAAACTAAGTAGAAGTTAAGTTGATGAGTAAAACAACAGTTAAGAGACATACGAAAACCAACCTTGCATTTACACATACATAAGAGAAGCATATCCATTTAAATGTCAAATACCAAAGTCCGACTATAGGATATGTTTTAAGACCTTATAAGTATTTGACGTGTAAAGATGTTTTTCACCAATTACAGAATTTTGGCGAAAAAACATATTTACACGGCAATTTTTTTGGTCATAAACCTCTTAAAACCTAATACTTTCAATGTCTGATTGTTCCACACTTCCACTCATTGTCAAGGGTCAATATTCATGTTTGAGAAGTCTATCCCAAGAATTACCTTTTCTTATATCCCATAGACAAAGGCTTCCAAGCCTCCAGAAGTAAGGATAAATCTACAGTTACAGCTTTGGATGTCATATACCCTGCTTTGAGACGAACTTCCTTGAGATACTTGAACTTCAATAGAGTCATAGCAATGGCCTGATCAATTTTAAAGCATCGATGGATACAAAATTATTAACAGAGCACCACATTCTAACGAGTTATATGATTTAGATTTCTAGAACACCAAAATGAATAGAGAAGGGGTGGATTTTGACTTACCTTGGCAGCAAGAATAAAGATGTCATTTGTATCTGGAGTTTACAGATAGAATGTCAGGATTATGTAAGCCCCAACACAGAAAGTAGAAAACTCATCATATAAGAACCTTACTATTTGCATGTTCTACAAACTTGTACAGAGCTCCAGAACGGGATGCCTTCGACTTCTCCCCCGTACAGAGTAAAGAATGGCAGGTTTTCCAATCATGATCTGCACACGTTTCACTTTAAAATGAAAATTATTACAAATCACATTAAAGATAAACAGCTAATAAAAGAAGTTATACAGAACAGAATAATAGTGTTTAGAAAGATTTTTGAATACCTTAATGGTAAGTTGTAGTGATAGACATAGAAGTTGATTGTAGAATATTACACGAGGTTTGATTGTGTTTCAGGTCAATGTAAAGGCAAGTGATATCTTGTCAAAGACTCAAAGGTAACTGCATGTTTATGGTTTTAAAGCTATAAATTTACAAACAAATAGGGATGTTTCAGCAGAAATGCTAGCCAGTCTTTTCTGTGATTGTGTAAGACTGATTTATGATGGTCACGTTATCTTGAATGAAATTCTCATAACCGACTTTTTCTTTTTTTGAGAAGTACTAAACGATATCGATCTAAGGACACAAAGGAGAGTGTCTCCCAAGTACAAAAAGAAATCAAGAGGGTGTTATACAAAAGAAGACCTAGAAGGTTAAACTCTCAAGTTATCATGAGTAATCTTATCTAAGGAAGAAAAATGATCTGCCGATGAGAAAGGAGCACTTAACTCCCACTTCATGACAACTTTTTTTTTTTGATAGGTAACTTCATGACAACTTCAAAAAGCGAAATATTAACTCTCGAGGTATACAAGAAACCAAATGAACCATTTCACAGACCTCAGAAATCCAATCCTTTTTCACCTTAATTTCCAAGATGTAAGAACATTTTAACCTTAGTAGAATATAACCATGCTATCCCAATAAACTAAACACAAGCTCACTGAGCTTGCAAAGTACATAACAAAATAGTTCAATTGCTATATATTTAACCAAGTAATGACCTCATACTGTACGAAAGCATCTCCCATACTGTACAACAGTGTTCCACTTCCTCCACTGATAGGAGCTTCACAGCCCTACCATTAACAGATTTACAACATTATTGTTGCCTAACCATAGATCAGCAGGCCAACATACCCAAAAACACCAAGCGCCAATCTATACCCCTCAAGAGTAGCAACACAAAGTATACTGGTGAGATCCACAATCACCCAGCATCTCAGGATCATAGCTTCCCTTCAACCACTAATTAGTGAAAAAAAGGTATTCTTTCTAGATCAGATTCTCCATCCAAATTCACTAAGGAACCTGCTTGATTTCGTTCATCCCCACCCTAGCTGCTCATTATCGCCTACTTTGTCAATCCCTATTGCACCTACTTCAAAGATTGACTTGGCCACTGCTCGTTTATCTCCATATAACCCTAATGAAAGGTATCTTTCTTGAAATGTAAATTTAGCTTTAGCCCATGCAGACTTACTAAATCGTGCCCACATCTATCCAAGCACAAGCATGCCGAGCAGAGCAAAGGGATTGGGGCAGAGGCAAAACAATCAACCTGTAGATTCATGTATAACTTTCCAAATTAGGTGCACCCACTCTTACAATTATAGATACACTGTGGCCCATCTCTACAAACTTGAACTACATCCAAAAGAGCAAAAAATTGATTCTCCATCCACCTTTCACCCATAAATTCAGGGATTAATTCTAATCAAGAGAGCAATGTATAGGGTTTTATACCACTTGTTCAGTTGATAAGATCAGATATTCCTTACAATTGGCTAGAATCCGTTACTTGAACAAAACTAGATCTTGTGGAATCTGCTCCTTAACAGCCAAAAGGAGGGGGAGAGAGAGAGAGAGAGAGGGAACCAACTGGATACCGCTCTTTGACCGAACATAAACAAAAGATATAACAACTAGTACCGTGGAATTTTAATTAAGGCTTGTCAATAGATTAGCATCAAACTGATCTCTTAAATGCACTGTCTATCTAATGTGAAACCAGCCATCTGCCTCCTATAGAAACCAATTGCAAGACCATCGCCTCTTAAATCATAGAGTATTTCCCATACAGAAAGTATTGTGTTTTAATTAATATGCTTACTTCTTCTTGAAAAAAAGAAACCAAGATGAAGCCTGCCACTGATTTCTGCAATTTCATAACAGTTTCCTCTAGGGGGTTCTACAAACATTTCATTCACTTCTTAAGTGGCAATGCTAGCTGCATATTACGTTATCCATACACAATGGAAAAAGGTAACAAATAACATGGGTACTTGTTTTTACAGACTGCATTTAATCAAAATATCTAACCATATGCTAACAGTGAATATATATGCCATGAGAAGTTTTTACTTGGTACCTGCAGTAAGACTCTGCTTCACAACCCCCAGGGCATGGACAAGGTGATGGCAAGGCAAATTGATCAGAGTAAGGTAACACCAATTGGCGCTTAATCAATGATTCAACAACTTCCTCTGGAAGTGGAACGGTGACCTTCGAATCAGATGTGGAGCATTCTCCTAGATTAGCATCTTCTATGACACAAGAGTCATCTTCACCATCACTATGGCACGGGCTGCCCACACCAAGACTTTGAAGATAGAGTTTCCTTCCAATTTGAAGCTCAACAGACCCAAGGAATCGAAAGCAGGAAGAACACACAAAGCAATCCAACTACAAGACACAAGAAGAGAAAGCGTCAAAACATTATTAGGGGAAACTTAAATCCAACAGGAACAAAGAATGGAGCTCATTAGTCATAGTCACCAGACCCTGTTGGTGGAGTGCTGAGAACCAAGAAGGATCGGGTCTTTCAGAACAAGTTCTTCTTCTTTGAAATCAGCATCAGCATATACTCCTACATTACAACATACAGCAGAGAACGCAAACAAAAATGAGAATCAGAAGCTCTAATCAGAATGCAAGACAGACGACATTCACCAACACCTCTGAAGGAACATCAATCATGAAGATAGATACATACACGGAATATCATTTACACAGGTTTTGAGCAAATTATCTCATGCTTATTCACTCACATTCAGTTTGGGAGATCAAAAAAACGGGTTCTTTTTTTTCACATTTGGTTTGCACCATGATCCAATTTGGTACTCCTAGAACTAAATTCAACCCCCTCCACAAAATCGAGACCAAAACAACCAAAAAAAACTCGACCACTCGATGTCTCGATCTTCACCGTGCCACATACAACAATACAATCAACACTCCACAATACCCTTTTCAAATTACAATGACAAGCTAGGTTTCAACATCCACGAATAACCCAACATTACAAAAAAAAAAAACCATAATACATAAAATCGAAGATACAAATCAAACAAAGACAATATCTTTCGCATTTCGGCAATTCAAGCTATGGGGAAAACTGCAGAATTACAGACATTAGTAAACGAAGTCGAGAAATTAATAAAGTTTATACCTTTTCCAAACTCCCCATCAACTTTCACTTTAAGTCCACAACCCTTCTGATTTGCAATAAGACTGTCAAAGTACTCCTATACCATTAAAAAATAACACGAACCCAGAATTACAATTAAAAAAAAACAAACAAACAAACAATTGAAAAAATTGCAAATTAAGTAGTAGAGAAACATATAGAGATTAAAAAAAAAAAGAATTGAATGAATAAATATTACTTATACGAAAAGAAGAGAAATATGAACCTGGGCATGTTGAGAATCAGGGGTTTTGAGAAGAGCGGCGATTTCAGTAGCGTATTGGGTGTCAATGGGGCAAAGATTCGACATTTTTGCGACTGTGACTGGGCGAAGGATGGGTTGAGGGGTTTTGGGGAGGTTTAGGCAACGGAGGTGCTTGCGCAATTATATATACGTCGTCCGATTACGTTCGGATTTTTTTGTGAGACTGCACCTTTTAAATTCTGTGTTGTGAATCTGCAATTATTAAGTTGAATTTAATAAAGGGTAGTGACATTGTCACATTGTTTTCAACTGTCATGCACTAGAGAAAAACTGACTTGGACAAGTTGAAAACATATGTGAATTTATAGGTATAGATGTCCTTAACTAAATAAAGTATCGGTCAACTTTAGTCGGTCTTTGATGTTAACCTCCTATGTCACTCAGTTATCCCCCATTCCTCTCATAAGAGTGAAGTTAAAGGTATATATGTCCTTAACAAAAGTATATAAGAGTGGATTTGAGCTAGATTCAAATCATGGGCAAGTGATAATGGTTGGGGCCAATCAAAATTTGTTTGGTGTTGGGAAGATCCTTCCTAGGACACGGTGAACCTTTAGGGGTGCTCCGAGGAGTAGGAAAGAAGCTCTTAAACTTAGGTATCATGTGAGATATTTCATTGCAAAATTCTCACTAAACATATCTGGTTTTTATTCTACCTATAAACCAATAATTTGGCGTGGTATATGGGATAAACTATTTGTAACACTCCCACTGGTGGAGCTTGCAAAAAATTCGATCTTGGCCTTGACCTACCCTTCATAACCCGTTGATATAACAACTTAGTTGGGGGCTAAGGAATTCTATTGCATTATAAATTGTACAAACCCTCAATGTCAACAAGGGTCTGACCCCATTCCACCAAAGGAAGATGCGCCACTGAACACCCCAATTTGTGAACTATTATGCACTTTGAGAATCTAGGGAGTTTGTGATATATTTATAATAGACTACACCTACTATATTAACATTCTAACAAGGCGTACAGTGAGGCTTTAAATATTGTTGAGTTGTATTGCGAGATATGGTGAGTCACGCTATTACTGTATTAGTCGGTACATCAAGTTAGCTCTACCTCGTTTAATCCCATCATCTATGTAAGAGAATCCTAAGACCTTCTTATACACCTTTTGGGAAAAAAAACTCAATTTCTCAGCCCAACAAGTGCAATTCTGTGGGTGTAACGTCTTCATGAAGCTAGCGAAGGAAAACTTGTGTGCCAGTGAGACTAGGAAGCGTTTCATCAACAATTGTGTTAGTTCAACTGTTTTAAAGTCAAGGATTTTCGATATGAGCATGTTGTAATGATTCCTAGACTACCATCCATCACGGACTCCCTTAGGAACAAATAGCCATATAATCTATTTGGGCATAGAATTCTATTTGACGTACATTTCTAATCTGGTGGTTGATGCTCGATACGATTTGGGTAGAGGCATATTTTTCGGGTCAAGATATATTATTCAGGTATTTGACAAACACGTTAACGTATATTTGTGAAAAAAGTGTGAAGCATTAAGGACGTGACAAAAGGCGGATTATTAGGCAAAGAAGCAGTCAAGTAACGTTGAGAAAGTAGGAAGATAAGGTTGGAACAAGTCAAGAGATAATATAGGAGGTGGTTAACGGCTAATGGAGAAAATATAGGACTTGGTTACGTGGAACTCTGATCTAGCGATAATATGAATTATCTAAAGGATATTTGAGAAGAGGGAGAGGGCACTTCATTTAGCAAGAGGAGTTACACTATCAAGTTTCATAAGAGCATTATGCTAAGCAAATTATACTCTTGAAGAAGCAATTGTAATTGTACTCGATCTCGGCCGTCATCATAGACTCATAGTGCAATCGTTGGTGGGACACACCTTTCTCCCCATGTTTTTTCCCATTACACTATGTTGAAGGCTTTCCAGGTACAAAAAATTGTCTTGTGTGACAATATTTTGCATTACTTTTCCGCCTTCATTCATTCCAATCCAATTCACTAACAAATAGGGTTTAGTTAGGTTAATAGAATCATAGTCGAGTCACATAGATAAATCCATTTCACTGACGATCGATAACAATTTTTTTTTTACCAAAATAGTATTTGTACCTTGACTTCTTACAAGAAAGCATGATATTATTAAATGACAATCTACTAATACATAAAGATTGAATTCTACTTCATCAATTCCATGAATTTGGTCTTATTTAAGGTTTCTTACATGTTTAGATCTTGTTGATTTCATTGGTTCGGGTCATTGAAATGAGATTTTCTTAGTTTCGAAAGGTGTACACATAATAACCAAAAGGGTGTACTTTAAGAGGCAAAAGGTCCACTTTTGAGAAAATGAGAATTAGACCATGCATTTTTAAACAATACCAAAGCAATCCTAGCAAATGCAAAGCTTGTCTTAGGTACAATTGGAACTTTATCACTCGTTGACTTGCTTTCTAGTCTACTGAAAGTGACACATCAAGGTTTTATGTGATAGGAGAAATTGCTACTTTCTCTACACTCAAATTGAGAGTGGGTAGAGACATCACCCCCAATTTTGGTTAGGAGCTTCTGGTGCTATTTAATTCTTGGAGGCTTTGTAAGAACATCTGCTCATTGTTGCTTGGTAGAAACATAAGATGGTTGTACCCACAACCTTGTCTCGTGTGAAATGACAGTTAATTTCAATGTGTTTGGTTCATTCGTGTAGACTAGATTTGCTCCAACCGACTATACAGCCCGATTGTCGCATTTCAATGCAGCGGATGTAGTGTTTTTTCATCCCTAACTCTTTCAATAATGTTAATAGCCAAGTCACATCACATGTGGTGAGTGCCATGGCTCGATATTCCGCCTCGTCGAGGATCGGGCCACTACGCTTTGCTTCTTAGCTTTCCATGACACGGAGACTGACCTAGTAGCACACAGAACGAGTAGTAGACCTCCTAGAGTACGGGTAAAAAGCCCAAACACTATCGCAATATGCACTGAGTGTTGCAGCAAAAGTATTAGCTAGGAATATACGCTCACTTGGTGCAGATTTCAAGCCATGTGATCAAAAGTTGGTGATTGTAAGATTTGACTCATAAGCTGAACAGAGAAGGCAATGTATGGTCTGGTCAAGGTGAGATAAATCATCTTGCCCACAATTATTCGATATAATTTAGGGTTTGAGAGGGGTGTGCCTTTGGTAGGCTCAAGTTTAACATGACCATCCAAGGGTAACCTTAATGCCTTGCATTTCTCCATCCCGGATCCTTTGATTATATCCATCGTGTACATTGTTGCCTATGATGATCATGTCATCAACATAAACTAGGATCACACTAATATCTTGATTATTGGTTTTGAGAAACAGAAGATGATTGATGAAAGCCAATGTTATACAATGACTAAGATACCTTGGCAAACCATTGTCGAGGGGCTTGCTTGAGCCCATACATGAAATTTTATCGTTAGATCAGATGAATAATGAATGAAATTTTATAACTAATGCAAATACGTGAAAATAAGTAACCCTTAGCATTCCCGTGATTTTCACGGGGCCAATAAGTAGTTATCCTTTGAATTACATTTATTCAGTGAAATTTAGTATTATGATAGCTCAATTCTTTCCACACCTATTCCGCTTCCGTTACTCATTCATTTCGGGTTTAATGATGTAGGTGTGTTTTTTGGGCTGCGTTATTGGACATGCGTTCTGTATTCTTATATAATATTTAGAGAAAAAAAATTTGAGTCACACGTCCATTGCATATAAAGTACCAAAATAACAATATTATTTAGAACTTTTAGTAAAAATGCATGTGTGAATATCTTTTTAATCCAAATAACCATCTAAAGGTAGAAAAAGAAAAACATAAAAAACGTAGAAAAAAATAAAAAGAAAAGTCAGATCACAAATTCATGCTAATAAGTTTTGTGTTTGATGTTTTCTACATACTTTCCTACTATCGGGGTTTTAACGTTAGCGACCAATCTAATATTTCGTAGAGGTCGATCTCTAACACAAATCATTGTGAGAGATGTGAATGTCCTCTCAGGCGTAGTTGATATTGATGTTACCTAATATTATGAAATATAACTTACACGCAAACAAGATTCACTACTACAAAACTCGATATAGACGTCGGACATTTTTATATTTACACGTCGGATATGTGTTCGACGTTAAGTTGAGTGACATCTATTCCCTATGGAATAGACGTCGCGGCTTTAAGTCTCATGTGCTTCAAAAGTATAGACATCGGCTATTTGTAAAATACTCATGTCTATGTCTCGAATAGACATGGGATTACCAATGAAATCCCATGTCTATTGGGCTTTTATACATCAGTGTTTTACAAAAATCTTATGAGTATTCTGTAACTACATATTTTAAAAAAAAAAAAGTTCCGAACCAACTTTTTTTGGTTCCAAACCTAATATTTCCATAAATGTAATTTCTCATACATATTAAAAGTTGCACTAAGAGCATCTCCAATGGTTCGCTTTGCATGTAGTTTTGTTTTTTAAGCTGCTGACATATGCAACGCATACCATTGTTTTTTTTTTTGTTTGTAGCTTGACAAAGCCATGTTGCTCACACAAGCTACCTATCTTGGAGTAGCTTGAGAATTAAAAAAAAATTATTAAAACATTAAAAAATTATAATATTATTTAAAAATAATGAAAATTGGTATTTTCATAATTTATTTTTACCCTTCATTTAGTAACACTGGAGGCGTAACAATGGATGAAATGAGTAATGATAAGCCATGTCGTAGTGTAATCAACATGGTAGGCCATGATTTTGTCTCTTTGTGTTATCATGGTGATTTCCACCTCTCTTTTTTTTAATTGTTTTACCTAGTTGCAGAGGAAGCAAAGTTGAATGAAAATAGCAAAGTCCTCATATTCAGAGTGCTATTTGTAAAGAGTTTTTTTTTAATGGGAGATTCCCCTATATAAGAGTTGTATGTTGACCTCGTAAATACGTAACAAACAAACGTGTTATCCATGGACACTTCAAATAGAAAAATTTTCAGCAACTTCAAACATATCTACAAAATAGGAATTTGTTAGCTAATTTCATGGGAGGCAAGCGTAAACCTAGTATTGAAGTAGGCTATAGGATCAGATACAAAATTCCCATTTTATTGCTCACCGAATACTATCTATTACTCAATGGAGAATCCCAACAATCCATTTAGTCAATACTACTCAATATTAGGAAATTTTTCAAGTACTCAAAATTCCAACTTGCGAGACAATGATACACCAGATTCTGAGAACCCTTTCCTATACGGAAAAAAACTTCTCACAATCACCTGACCCTCGAGTTTCTTACTATGACCGCGCTACTTTCCAGTCGCGGCCAAATTTCTGTTCCAGCGTTCCAATTGAGCCTATCAATTTAGAATTTCAAAGTCACCCTAAAGTTCAAATACAACACCCCAAGGTGGGTGGAACGAGTAAGGTTGGGAAACTCAAGTGGGATATTGAAATGGATAAAGAACTTTGCAAGGCATAGTTGACCATTGTTGATGACAGTGTCATAGGGAATGATAGAAAAAAAGAATGACCTATGGGAACAGATTGTTGATTATTTCAACAAATGGAGCAACGAAAATGAGTCAGCCGTGACTATTGAGCAAACTTCGAACCATTGGTACAAGATGAGCGCGGATGTTAGCAAGTTTAATGGTTGTTTCATACGCATTCAAAGAGACCACCCAAGCAGCAACGATGATCAACAAATTATAGATAAAGCTAATAAACTTTTTAAGCAAGAAGATACGAAGAAGAGAAAGTTCAAATATATGCATTCGTGAAAGATTCTCAAGGGTGAACCAAAGTGGAAAAACTTTTGCAAAGAAGGAAAAAAAGAGAGCAAAGACTTCAAAGTCGGCGATTTCTGCACCACCATCTTCCATTCAAGATAATACTCCACCATCTTCCAGTCAAGATAATACTGTTATTGTTGAGGATAACACCGAGGAGGAACGACCTATGGAAAAAAGGCCGCAAAGGCAGAAGCTACAACAAAGTCAAAGAAGAAATTGCAAGATGATAAAGCACTAGAGGATCGGAACAAGCAAGAACAATATCAGACAAAAAAGTTGGAGGTAATGGAGGAGTACGTTCGAAATCAAGATTTCAAATTTCTCTGCAAGGACACGTAAAAAATGGACGAGGAAGCTAAAAAAAATTATGAAGTAGTGTGTCAACTTATTAAAGCCAAATATGGCATATCGTCTTAGGATAAATTTTGTTTTGTCGTGTTTATGTTTCCTTTCTTTTCGTAGCGTTTATGTTTCCTTTCTTTTTGTAGCTAGTTTTGCACTTTTTTTCCAATTAATTACAATAAGGTAATGGAATTTTTTAATATAATCTACCTAGCTATTTTGTATAATGTCAAACAATCGCCACTACGTACTAATACTAGAAGGTATATACGCCTTATTATATAAGCCTAAGAGCAAGATTGTGTTTTAATAAATGTGCAAACCAAAGACCTCGTAAGGTGACCTAAATTGTTTGTTATAATAAGGAAACTTTTGTTACTTTCAATACAATTGTTATATATAAAAGTGTAGTTGAAGTGTTGAACTTTGAAGAGGTCAATCTTCTTTTTGCCTGGCCCCTTTTTTCTTGCTTGAAAATCTCAATGGTACAAACTAATCATCCCACTAGCCTCTCAAATAAGTTAATACAATTTTAAATAACTAGTCGTTTAACTTGTTACTTTAATCTTCTTCATAATCGCAAGTCAAGCTCTAAAAGAATACACTAACAATTAAATTCATCACCGTCAATATGTCTTCTTCTAGCTCTGGCTCAAGTGTCTTCTTCTAGCTCTGGCTCAAGTGACGAGGAAGAGTGGGATGATTTTTTCGGAAATCAATTATTCAATGAAAACGAAGATGAGTATGATAATTCATTATATAAACCACAATGACCTCGACGACGACGAACCTATGTTTATCGCGACCTCAAAGGTGGAGTTGAACGCTTATATAAAGACTATTTTTCTCCACAACGAGTTTATGGTCCTGCATTTTTCGACGGAGATTTAGAATGCGAAAACATTTGTTTCTTCGTATTGTGCAAAAACTTGAGAATCACACAATGTATTTTCAACAAAGAGTTGATGCAGCTGACAAAATAGGTTTGTCCCCCTTGCAAAAGTGCACCACAGCATTACGCATACTAGCATATGGATCACCTGCCGATGCAATTGATGAGTATGTGCGTATAGCTGAAACTACAGCAACAGAATGATTATTTGAATTTTGCCAAGCAGTCATCGAAGTTTTTGGTGAAGAATACGTTCGGAGGCCTAATAATAATGATTTGCAACACCTACTTAAAATGCATGAGGACATCCATGGCTTTCCGGGTATGCTCGGTAGCCTCCATTGTATGCATTGGGCATGGACTAATTGCCCGGTCGCTTGGAAAGGGCAATTCACTAGGGGTGATTATGGAATTCCATCAATGATGTTAGAAGCAGTTGCTTCCTATGATCTTTGGATATGCCATGCGTACTTTGGTGTTGCGGGCTCAAATAACGACCTTAATGTATTGTCTTGGTCGAACTTATTTCAAGATGTAATACAAGGAAAAGCTTCTCCAGTTCAGTTCACAGTATAAGACACACAATATAACATGGGTTACTATCTAGTAGATGGAATATACCCAGAGTGGGCGGCGCTTGTGAAAAGTTTTGCACATCCTCAAGACCCGAAGAGAAAGAAATTTAAGCAAATACAAGAAAGTGCAAGAAAAGACGTCGAGCGAGCATTCGGAGTACTCCAGTCTCGTTTTGCAATTGTGCGTGGGCCAGCACGCCATTGGAAAAGACATAGACTCCACGATAAAATGTATGCATGTATTATATTGCATAATATGATCGTTGAAGATGAACGAGATACTTACATGAGAAAAGTACCACCCGATACATTCTTAATCGATTCTACTGTTCATCAAGGACATGTTGCCGATTTTGAAGAATACCTTACAAGAAATGCCGGTGTTCGGGATAGAGACATTCACCATCAGCTAAGGCCAGCCCTAGTCGATCATATTTGGCAACGATATGGATGGGAGGTCGAAAACTGAGTTTTTTTTTTTTTTTTTTTTTTTTATGTTTTCTTATTTAGTATTGCTCGTATATTTCTAATGTTGTTTTACTCAATAAATGAAATTGTATGAAATGTTGGATTGTTAGTTGTTACGTTATTATTTCCTAGTTAGCACTAAGTTCAACATATTATATAAGACTTTAATGATTAGTTGGTCCATAGCTTGTGTTTGACGGTATACTCCAAGTAGACACTTTAATTTTTAGTTAGTTAGTTAAAGAGTTATTAATAATTAATAAATAATAGGAAAAACAAAGAATATTTAAATGCCCACCCAAAACTACATCATTTGTAGTTTTACCATTGTAGCAAATGAGGTGTGTTTTGTGATTGTTGCTCAAAATTCCTCTCTCTCCTAGTTGGCAGGTCAAAGCTATAATGCTTGTAGCTCTCTATTGGAGATGCTCTTAAATGAAGGATTTCAAATATAATTAAACTTCATGTAGGTTACAAATATTGTAGGACTATGCTCTAATCACTTGGAAACACAAAACATTATTGACAAAATTATAAACTAACTAAAAGTATATACGGAGCATTAAGAAGGAAAAAAAATCATCAACGAGCTTCTACGCCGTCGGTGCCGCCGTTACCGTTCGTCACAATAGCCTTTGAATCTTCCGTTTTCACACAAGATGGACTCATTCCCATGTCACTGGCCTCAAAACACAGAAAATTATAGTCAACATGAAAAACACCGAAAATCGTCCAAAACAATGGTTGAATAAAATCATCCACAAACTAAACAAATATCATGAACACAACCACATTAAAAAAAGAAATAAGAATAAGAAGTAACTAGAGATTAGTAACCCTAAATCAAAAATAGAGAGCAGAAATATTGAGTTTGGTGACCGAAATCGCAAATCTGAGATATAGAGAAACTCTAAAATTTGGGGGAGTTTGTTTCTTTTTGTGATAAATACATATGTGACTGAAATTTGACCAATAATACTTGAGATTCGGAATTTTTCGAAAAATAATAGAAAAACTAAAGGAATAATAATGATACATCCAAATTAAAATTGATTTGAAAAATCAAAAATTGAAATTGAAATCTTTTATTTTTCAAA
Source organism: Spergularia bocconei (assembly GCA_963457585.1). Taxonomy (NCBI): domain Eukaryota; kingdom Viridiplantae; phylum Streptophyta; class Magnoliopsida; order Caryophyllales; family Caryophyllaceae; genus Spergularia; species Spergularia bocconei. The sequence continues at coordinate 11,174,791 of OY734958.1, forward strand.
AAATATGACAAGCTAAAACCATACCTTAATCATATGAAGGTGATGAGATTTACTCCAACATTCAACATGCAAAGTCTGTTGATTCAAAAAATTCATACACTTATGGCGTTGTGGTGTTAGACTGAGAAATATAAGAAGAGGTGAGTAAAGAGTTTGAAGTAGGATGAGAAGGTGGTGAATGAAGTGAGAGTAAAGAATAAACTAGTATGAAAAAGAAGAATATGAGTTTGAGGTTGCAGTAGGTGGCTAAATAGGAGAGAGAGGTGAAAGAAAGAAAAATGAGAGAGTTAGGGTTGAGATTTATTTGAAAAAAAAATATATTCACAAATTAGACGACAATAAACATGGGGTTTTATTGGCTTTGTTTTTGGGTATATATGTGATATCGAAAAATAAAATCAGGAATTAATAAACGTCAGTTTTGCTGAATACGTGATGTTTATGTACGAATAATACACATGAGTTTTAACGAAAAATCCCATGTCTAATAGACATGGGGTTTCTTTAAAAAAACCCATGTCTATATTTTGGCTTAAATTGCTAAAATGCCACTGGTTCCTTATAGACATCGGTTTTGTAGAAGTTCGACGCCTATATAGCGATGTCTATAACCCATTTTGTTAGTAGTGATTTAATATCTTCTTTCACTAATAAAAAGTACGTACAATATCTCACATATATATTCAAATATTAGACTTCTTTAAAAATAATGTACCTCTTAAAACTACATCAATAGCCACTTGTCAAGTAGATGACATCTACAACAATAATAAAATATGTAACTATAAAGTGTAAAGGAACAAACATATGACTTGTAGCAAACCTTAGTTTAAATGCGGAGTTAGAAATAATAATAAAATAAAAACCCCACAAAAAAACTTGCGTAAGATAAACATGTTTCACAACAACAAAACATAAACTGCCAATGCACATTATTTTTAAAATTAAAATAGAATTAAAAATATGTCTGTAATGACTAATAGCATATCACTTTATTAACATTTCACTACATTAGGTCGTCTAATAATTCATGTTAACTAATCGATTAAGATAAATTGGATCGATTTTGCAGTTTTTTCTTCTTAAGTACCTCGACGTGACATGATGTAACATTATTTCACTTCACTTGATACTCATAAGTTGATGCCACATGTAGTTTGATATGTACATGACCTAACTCGTTTTACATTTTCGGCGCTATTATTAAAGAACTAGTTTTTGCCCCCGTGAATTCACGGGACTGTTCTTTTCGTGGTACTATATAGAAAAATAGTACAAGTTTCCTAAGATCGTAGGGCGAATCTAATATGATCGAGTGATCGAGATGTTAAGACTATGTTGTAAAATTATAATAATACACGGTTAGAACTTAGAAGAGCGTCTTAGTTGCACTAACTTATGAAATAATGGATCAAACCGATGTAATTTGTTAGCATTAGGATGTACACGCAAAATGACATGATTAAGGTCACTCTAACCGAGAAATATAGAAGAGAGTAGAGAAAGATGCACATCTATCGTCTTGCACATTTTACGTTTCTGTTTTTTGGAACTTGGTTCAACCCATGGTACGAAAATTGATATTGGCACAGTCGTTGAATGCAATAGAGGGAAAAAATGCCTTGTAGAGTTGTAGATACGCATTTGAAGCTTGGAAATGTTAGCTCTTCCTTTTCGCTCAAGCCAAGCATAAGCCATAAGTCTGTATTTTCTTGTCAAAAATAAACCTTTTTTACATGAATTGGTCCTCGAATCTCAAAGCTCAAGTTGCACTTTCAGCCTATAAAGTCTTAAGATACACTATTCGTAAATTTAATGATCACCAACTTTGGCCTCAAACATGATCAAAACACTGCCCATCAACTATGGAGCTTTCAAATGTATATGAACATGGCTCAGTTGGGAGACGTGTCTTTGAATGCTATGTATACAACGTTACAACCAATTCATGAGTTAGCTGTAATCACCTAGTGGAACTCCCCACATCACATCGAATAGTGAAAAAAACTCTAAGAACCTGTTATCTTAGAGGCATCAAGTAAAAACGACTCACTAACTCATAACATGTATAAACATGTCAACTCAACCTTATTGATCATTAGGTTTGGTAGTAGCTAAATTGTGAAAGGAATACCTGAATGCGGAAGATTTAGATTTCGCAACTTTGAAAACTAATTGGATACCTGCCATAAACTTCAAGACGTTATTAGATACATGCAATAAATCAATTGGTATTAAAACCTCTTAAGGTAGATCAAGTTTTCAAGCCCTTAACTAAATCTTTAATTTGACAGTTGACTGCTATTCTAGAAATCTCCATATTAACACTACCCACAAAACCTTTGTGGTATTTACATAAATCAGCGGTGTGCATTTTAAAACTCACAGCATGTTTCAATATTGATCTTACAATCTTTCCTAATAGGCCAAAACATAGAGCTAGAGCCCTGGAGGAAGTGAAGGAAGCCGCTTGTTACGATATTTCTTAAAATCTTTCACTAACACGCCAACTTACCGTATACCGGCAAGCATCCCAAATTGATATTTAATTTACTGAGAAGTTCATAGCACAAAAATTTATGTCAAAAGATTACAAAACATTTAAGTTGAAAGATCATAAGCTAATAAGGAAAATGCACCAAACCAATTGCTTCAAATCAACAAAGTATCATGCTTGAAATAGAACAGGTTTTCGCTTAACGATATTTAATCATACATTATAAGAAGTACTGTTGTTTAAAAGGAATTTTGAAGTAAAATAGATCAGAATAAATTAGGATAACAAATTTGTTATATGAAACTTGAATATAGATGTAGTCAAGTAAGATAGAACAACAACTACTTGACCAGTCCAGTAGATTGACTTGGGGATGCGAAATTAGTAATAGTGTTAGAATCAAGGTCCTTCGTATGAGTACACCGTGTTTGAAGATTGTCATTAACCACATTTAATCACAAAAGGAAGCTAAAAGTGTACATTGTACATGTGCTGACCTCAAGTTCTAGAAGTCTAAGAATGTATATTGTACATGTGCTGACCTCAAGTCCAGAAGACTTTCAGATTTCTATCCATTTGGGTCGCGTATGCCATAATTTCACTTCTGGAGATCACAAAACTGTAAGTCCTAAGATAAAATCGCCAGACTACGACATGGCCAAATTCTGGCACAATTAATAAGGTAAAAAAAGACTTTTGGGTTTTAGCATTTTCAGGAACAGGTAGTTGGTACATACAATGTGCTTGTCGTAGGCTCACCATCAGCACTAAACTAACGAAGACGAACAATGGCCATTGAACAAAAAAATAGTCATTAGTACTTGACACAGTTCTTGAACTCTGTAAACCCACAAAAATAGAAGAAGAAAAATCAAAATAAAAACTCCCTCAACATGATAAGCAAGTTTAGGTGGGATCAAAACAGCCCCGGTTTCCCAAATAGATCACCATCACACGGCAATCAAATGCAACTAAATAAGAAATGCCAACAGAAAGGCTGAATCAAGGTACTAAAAAAATTCAAAACATGGAAGCAAAATAGTTCCATGAAAAATATGAAGCAAAAACCAATGAAATTAAGTTGCAGACATGTGTAAACTGTAAACTTATTACTAACAACTTGTGTTCAACAAATCCAAGTGAAGAATAATTAACACCTTATAGACTTTGATTTGGACTTTGCATACTTTAATTTTCATTAACTTTCATCGAAAGTGAATAATCTAACTATTCGGCAAACGTAACTCAAGATATAGGTTATCGACATCCAATGGAAAAACAAAAAAAAAACAAAAAATCACATCCAACAAAAAACAGATCGACATATAATACACTGAAGGAACCAATAATTTCTGAGAGAATACGGAGATATAAACAATCTCAGATTCGAAGCATTACACAACAACCCATCAATGAACATACCCGAAATCACTGATAACATACCCAGATTCTTAAGTTAGACCACTCACGACCCAAATATTTTTCACCAACAATCTGCTAAATAGATAGAATATGAATACAATCAAATTAGATGGCAAAAATAATCGAAGAAATAAAAAAAAATCAGACAAATCAGGGAAAAGTGAAAACGATAACATTAGGGAATTAGGGCAAAAATATTGACAAACGAAGCAAGAATTGATTGATTTCGCAAGAAGGCGAATGGGAAAGTTATGAAAGGGAGGCAAAGATGACCAACGTATTAAAACGTTTCTGAAGAGACATGGCTGGAATGAATTGAAGGCACTTTAATGACTATCCACTCATATTCTGCAGTTTATCAGTTTATAATTTATTGAATTTGGAGAGTTGGAAGAGGAAGAGAAACGGAAGGGAGGACGAAGAGTTTACTTTCTTTTGACTGTATGAGTCGAGCCGTTTCCACCTCTTTTTAACAGCCCAAAGGAAGATGTGGAGGAAATATATGACGACAAACTGTGGGACGACAACTCACCCGTGACTTGGCTTTTTTTGTTGTACACATAAGCGTTTTTCTTAGGAGCCTGCCACGTGTATGCAAATGGTAGACAATTAATAGATAAGTATAGATTGCGTGTTCTAAAATGCTTTTAAAATTTTATTCGTGATTTGTACATTCTTTATTTAAAATACAACACACATGACATCATTTTTATACCTATATAAAGAGAAGATCTTATGATTAAGATGGATTGAACAATAAGAGAAGCATTATTTTACCACAATTCGATCATCTTAGAGCATGTTTGGCCAAACTCCAATTTTTCCACAACTACTACTCAGGGGCGAAGCTAGGTGGTGGCTAGGGGTGGCGGCCGCCACCCGGTGAAAAAAAAAAACTGAAGCTTTTAGAAACTTTCCAAAAATACCCCTAAAAAAAAGACAACTAAAGAGTAAGGTTTTAAACTTTCTTATCCTCCCTCCCCAATGGACAACACGCGCAGGATTGCAGGAAAGAAATTAAACCATAAAAAAAAAAAAAAAAAGAGAGAGAGAAGACCACGGTTGCCCGCTGCCGACCTCCGACGCATCACGCACGAGACGACGGCACCGCCTGACCGCCGCCGGCCGCCGCGAGCCTTGGTCAGTCTTCTACTCTTTTTTTATTTCTTGTTGTTTTTCAATATTTAGTTCAATTTATTACTTATTTAGGGTTTGGAATTTGAAATTGATTTGTAGATTTGTAGTGTGTAATTTTCTAGACATTGTTGTGTACTAGTGTATTATGTATAGATTCAATTTCGAATTTGTGTTTAAACTTGAATTAGTGTTTGAAATATTGAATTAATAGAGATTATGATTGACTTTGGGGAATTGGAAATTTGAGATGTTAATTGGGTTTTTACAATTGAGTAGATTTGATAGACTAAGACAATTATATATATTTCAGAAATGAAGAGGAAAGATGGTTCTATTTCAAGTTTTTTCCCAAAAAAATTACATCAAGAGAGCCAAGAAAATCCAACCCAATCTCAAACTCGAGCTAGTGAACATCAATCTTCTCCGTCAATAAACAATGAAGAAGATGAAGTTCAAGGACAAGGTACATCTAATCCAAGTCCTAGTACACCAATTGTGAGTCGATTAACTAGTTTTGATGTGATTTCTCTTCCACATGACCCGGGTTTAAGAAAGAGGTTACTTGATTTCCATACAAATGATCAAGATATTGTGAGAAGAGAGTATATTCGTAGAAAACCTTGTCAACCCCTTGGACATGATTTTCCCCACAAAGTTGTAGGTTCGGGTCCACGGAGGTTTAATCCAAAATGGTTTGATTCGGATAAATTTAAACATTGGATTGAATATAGCATTAGTAAGGATGCGGCTTTTTGTTTCCCTTGTTACTTATTTAAGGATGAGAATGCACATGGAGGGGATGCTTTTGTTTCTAATGGGTTTAGTACTTGGAATAAAACGGGGGCATTTGACAAACATATTGGTAATCATATGAGTGCTCATTCTAATGCCGTTAGAGCTCTTGCCGATTTCAAGAAACAAAAGGGTTCACTTCCAAATTGTTTTGAGACTCAAACTATTGAAACGGAAAGTGCATACAATATTCGATTAGATGCTCATATTGATGCCACAAGGTATCTTTTGCAACAAGGAATGCCTTTTCGTGGTCATGATGAAAGTAAGTCTTCTTTGAATAGGAGTAATTATCTTGAGCTCTTGAAATTGTTAGCTAAACGTGATAAGAATTTGGCTAAGGTTCTTTTAGATAATGCACCGGGAAATTCCAAATTGACGTCCTCCGAAATTCAAAAGGATCTTGTTAGTGCTTGTGCAAAGTTTACCACTAGGAAAATCATTGAAGAACTTGGTGGTGATTTTTTGGAATTCTTGCCGATGAGTCGGCGGATGTCTCCGATAAGGAGCAAATGGCCCTTTGCTTAAGATATGTCAATGCTTTAGGGGAAGTGAAAGAAAGATTTCTTGGTGTTGTGCATGTTGGTGATACTACTTCTCTAACCCTAAAAGCTGCAATCGAGTCATTACTTATTGAATATTCTTTATGTATTGCTAAAGTTCGAGGTCAAGGTTATGATGGTGCTAGCAATATGCGAGGTTCATTAAATGGCCTTAAAAGTTTGATCTTGAATGAATGTAGCTCTGCATATTATGTTCATTGTTTTGCTCACCAACTCCAGTTAACCCTTGTTGTCGTTGCTAAAAACAATGATGATTGTGGTTGGTTGTTCGGTATGCTTACTACTTTGTTGAATGTGATTGGAAGCTCTTGTAAGTGTAAAGATTTACTTAAAGAAGGGCAAGCCGATCTTGTTTTAGATGGTATACAATTGGGTACTATAAAAACTGGAAGGGGTTTGAACCAAGAGATAAGTTTGAGTAGGCCTTGACCCGATGGAGTTCCCATTTCAAGACTATTTTGAGATTGTTTTCAGTGTATCCTACAGTTATGGAAGTGCTTGATTTTGTTGTTGAATGTGTTAAAGGAAATGACAAGGCAAAAGTGCAAAGGTTTACTGATGATTTGAAATTGTTTCAATTTGTGTTTTCCGCCCAATTCATGTTGACCGTTTTTGGCATCACAAATCAATTGAACTTGGCTTTACAAAGGAGGGAGCAAGACATTGTGAATGCTATGAGACTTGTTGATGTTACAAAGGCACAATTGCAAAAGTTAAGAGATGAGGGATGAGAAGGTCACTTAGAAAATGTGGTAACATTTTGCAACAAGTATAATATTAGTGTTCCTTGTATGGATGACTTTTATGCTATTCCGGGAGAAGTAGACATATTATAAGGAATGTTACAAATTTACACCATTATCGAGTAGAAGTGTTTATAACCTTGCTTGATCAGATTTTGTTGGAATTTGGTGAACGGTTTAATGAAGTAAGTAAGGAATTGCTTATTTGTATGTCTTGTTTTTGCCCCGAAGATCGGTTCGCCTCTTTTGATATCAAGAAGTTAGTTCGACTTGCTGAATTTTACCCTAATGAGTTCTCGGAAACCGAATTGCTTTTCTTTGAGTATCAACTTGAAACCTTTGTATGTGATGTTCGGGGTGATGATAGATTTTGGAATTTGAAGAATCTTAACGAGCTTTCTAAAAGCTTGTGGAGACGAAGAAACATTTGACACATGCTAAAGTTTATTTGCTATTGAAGCTAGAGTTGATTCTTCCGATGGCAACAGCAACGGTTGAAAGAGCTTTTTCGGCAATGAATTTTGTCAAAAGTAAAAATCGTAGTAGCATGGGTGATCAATTGTTGAATGATAATTTAGTTACTTTTATAGAGCGAGACTTGTTCGCTAATGTTTGTAACAAAGAGGTTGTAAAAGAGTTTGAATCTATGCGGACACGTCGCAAGTAGTGAACGTGTATGTAATATTTACTTTAACAATTTAAATTTTATATGTTAGTTTTTGTTGGTTGAATTACGCCACCCCGTCAAAATTTTCCTGGCTTCGCCCATGCTACTACTCATTAACAGTTTCTGGAGAGGAGCTCTAGATTAGAGCTTCTACTTGTGATAAACAAATTTACACTAGAAGTGCTTTTAGAATCCACAAACAGTTTCTCAGTTTTGGGTGTTTGATGGGTTTCTAGTTTCTAGGACTCAGAAACAGTACAGAAACACTTTACGAGTTTGGTCAAACCCACCCTTAATAAGATTTGTTTACCTGAATGTTGGTGTCTAGATTATTGAGTTTTGACATACAAATGAGACCATATCAGGTAACCACACGAAACTTGACACTCATTAATAGGATATAACATAAAAATAGTATTAAATACAATTTTTTGTTAGGATATGATAATAAATTATCATGAGTATATTATTAGCTAATTTATGAAAGACAATAATTATGTTAATATGATATTGGAATAAAAATAAAACAGTGTAATGGATGAAGTAAAACTAGAAAGGTAATGATAATATGATGAGTGAGTAGAAATAGATAATATTAGAGTATAACTCGTGGCCAAAGTGGAATAAAAAAAAGTGCATAGTACCGTTCATAATAAAATAAGAGACATTTTTTTTAGGGTCCAATATAAGAGACGTATGGGTTGTTTGGATTTTGGGATGAGAATATGAGAATAAGAGGTGGAAATATTGGAGAGGTAAGGAGGTGGGAATTGGGGAAATACTCAGACTCTCTTGTTTGGATAAAAAGCGGGGATTAGATGATGGGAATTAAGATGAGAATTGTTAATAAGTACTCCCTCCGTCCCCCTTTAAACATCGCATTTTCTTTTTTGGGGTGTCCTTCTTTAAAGACCTCATTTCAAAACTTTTTAAATGGGGTAAGTTTTCACCACACATCAACCCTCCACTATCTTCAAAAAAAAAAAACCACTCATTATCTCCAAAAATAATAAACAAACCACTCATTATCTCCAACATTAATAAACGAATCACCCATTATCTTCAACAATAATATATAAATCACTCATTATCTTCAACAATAATAACAAACTATACTACCTTAATAAACGTGAAAAAAGGACCAGAGTGTTTAAAGGGGGACAGAGGGAGTACTTATTTTACAATTTGATAATTAACCCTCTATCTCTCAATTTATTAATGCAATTGTGTCATTTTAAACTAAAGTTATCCCTTTCCCTAATACCACCCCTCTTAGGTATTAAAATGATGGGAATAGAATTCCCACATCCCATATTCCCAAGTCCAATTCTCAATCAGCAAACATGAGAATAATTTACAAGTGAGATAATCTCATCTCAACCCCTATTCCCACAAGGGCCACAACCCAAACGAGCCGTTAGGTTCTCTTTGATGAGACTTAATAGTAATATTTCTATGAATCATTCAAATAAAAACAGATGAGATCAAAGTCATTCAAGTCAAATCAGAATTGTCCAAATAAAGATCAATGAATTTGGTCCACTACTACAACAATAACAACCACAAAGCCTTATTCCCATAATGATTTGGGGTGGGCTAAAATGAATCGTCATCTAGTAACCGTCTTGTGTATGCCATAAAATTTCAAAAAAGGTGTAAACCATTTAGAAATATTGAAATACTTTCAAAAGAAGTTTTATAAAGTCATCAAAGTAAATAAAAAGATTTAAAAAAATATTGAAAAAACATATGAATTTTGAATACAAGGTAAAAAAAGGTTTTGGGAAAAGAGTTAGGAAAACCAAACAAAGAAACAAAAAAAAAAGTCAAGTTAAGTCCTCTGCGAGTCTCTCCACACCGCCCTATCCAACACCATACTCTCTTCAAGCCATAGAAAGCTCATATCACTTCTAATTACCCCTCATCCAAGTCATCTTGGGTCTTCCCGACCCCTACTATTATTTTCACTTCCCACCCTTCTACTCTTCTAACCGGCGCGTTACTAGACCTCCTTCTCACATGGCCATACTATCTCAGTCGATTCTCTATCATCTTGTCCCCGATGGATGCAACCCCTACTTTCTCCCTAATAACTTTATTTATTAACCGATCACATCTTGTATGTTCACACATACATCGTAGCATGCGCATCTCCGCCACGCTCATCTTATAAACGTGACACTGTTTCACGGCTCAACATTCCGTGCCATATAACAGTGTCGGCCTAATTGTCGTTCGATAAAACTTACCCTTCAACTTATTCGGCATTACTTGATCATACAAGCCCTGTGACATTCTTCCACTTCAACCAAACTCATTTGATCCTATTGGCCACATCTCCATCTAATTCTTCATCCTTTTGATGAATCGATCCCAAATATCGAAAGCAATCTGATCCTTAAACAATCTTTCCATCCAACATGATCGTCCCTGTCTCCATTCGCCTAATGCCACTGAACTTACACTCCAAATACTCGGTCTTGCTCCGCCTCAACCGAAACCCTCTAAACTCCAAAAGTGTGTCTCCATAGTTCCAACCTCCTCTCCAAATCTTCTTTCGTTTCTGAGATCAACACTTAATCAACTGAAACATCATGCACCATGGTATATCATCCTGGATTGACCTCGTCAATTCGTCCAAGACTATAGCAAAGAGAAACGGACTAAGTGTAGACCCTTGGTGCACTCCAATGGTAATAAGGAACTTTTCTGACTTCCGTACACTAGTCCCCGTGCTAGCTCCCTAACATGTCCTTAATGATGTTAATATATTTTTGGGTAACTCCTTTTGTGGTTAGAGTCCAACAAAGCACTTCTCTTGGTACCTTGTCATACGTCTTCTCCATGAACATCATATGTAGATCTTTCTTCTTATCTTGATAAGTTTTCATTGTCTGTCTTATGAGATGAATTGCCTCCATAGTTTACCTTCCCAGCATGAGTAAAAATTGGTTCTTTGAAACTTTCAGACTTCTTCTTAATCTTTGCTCAATCACACGTTCCCAGAGTTTATTTATTGGTACTAATTTGTTGAAATCAATCAATTTTTCAACTAATTCTGATTAGATCAGTTTAGAATCATTCATATTAGATCAAATCACATGAGGAGCAATCAAATCAGATCATAAAGATGCAGTCCTATCAAATAGACCCTTAGAACAAAGATCAACCTTCATTTTTTTTTTTTTATAAAATGAGTATGAACAATAGAAATACTAAATAGACAGCACGGGCGTGGCACGGACATGCAAGCCTGTAAGGATTTGAACCGGGAGATCAGAATTGCAGACATGTTGAGTTCTGAACCTTGATCCTCAAAAGTTGTTTCTGGAAACAACTTCCCCCAAAATATCTCAGCTATAGCGACTCTTGATTTTTAGTAGATTTTCTGCTCCGGTATTGCCTAAGTGTAACTCCATATTATTTGCTCTAAGATTCCCCGATAGTCCACAATTCCACATAGACAAAAACGACGTACGTTTTGGATCCTTAGGGTTAATAAATGAACACCGCTTGGTAGAGTTTATTTTACAAGGTAAAAAAAAGTTATCTAACATTTTTTGTGTTATTTCTAGTTTTGATAAACTTTACCAACTCCACGAAAAACCGACTCTAAGAGAGTAAGACGGTGGGCACCCGAAACGTATCGTCTACGTTGGAAAGTCGCCGTACCAAACACAAAAGTATTCTCATTCTCTTTTGCCACCTCTTCTCCTCCGTATCCTTCCAACTCCCACCGGATTTTATCATCTGATCAGTCGGCGGCGACACTCAAAGCCGCCGCTCTCTCCGCCGCTTCTCCGCCTCCACTCCTCCATTCTTATGGTAAATTAAACCAAATCACTGAAAATTCGTCGGTAATTTTCCGGAGAATCAATGGCGGAATCGTCAAAGGATGAGCTGTTACAGCTGGTTAAACGCCTTGGTGCTTTCCTCACGGTTAAAATGTCCAATTTTTTCACCCTCGCCTCACATAAATTAGTATGTATTCATCTTCAATTGCTTTAATTCCGTTTTATTTTATTCTAATGTTTTGTTGTTGGATCTGTTAATCTCTGTTATAATTTTCACTTAATTATGTTTAGATTGGTGTTAATTTGTTGCGTGATGATTAAGACTTGTTAATTGTATTAGAATCAGCATTTGATGCCGGATTTCCTTTATTTTTATTTATTTTTTTAAATTTATGTTTTGTATGAATTGGTGGAATTTGGATTGAGAAATTGAGGGGTTATGATGGCATTTGCGGCGTTGAATGTTGTATTTGAGTGGAGGAAGACAGTGTGATTGGGTTATAGGGAAGTCATTTCGAGTTTTGATGTCGTTTCATATTGATGGTGATACCATTTGTTGCTACAACAGTTATTACAAAGCATTGTTCGGGGGATGATTTGGGTTCGGATAACATGAATCGTCATATGAAACCGTGATAGCATGGTAACGAAATAAAAGAAAAGTAAAAGAAATGTAGAGGATTGGTTCTGGCTTGTGAGAATTAAGCTCCAATTATTATTGTTATGTTGGCATAGAAACTACAAAGGTGCAGTAGTTCCGGTCATTGCACAATTATCAAAAGGGCTAAGATGCTACGGCCAGCAGGAGCGTTGGGTATTGGCAATATTTTGCCTTTTAAGGGTTTATTGTATGGCAATCAAATTATATTACTGAAAGTATCACGGATCTGGAGAACATGGGTTGATGATATAATACTATAGAAGTTTTGCGCATTGGGAGGTCAAGTGGCTTGGGAGCTATTTTCTACTTCAAAGAAGTCATTTGGTTAGCTGAATCTTTAAGAGAGGTACCTGGTGCTAATTTTCTATAGTTTTTTGCTAGTATAATGGGGACATTTTCTTTTATATAAAGATCAGTTTGGTGTTGTACAACCCAACCTATTGGACTCGTGAAGTTTCTAACCTATGGCATTAATATCCAATTTTCCATTCCAATGGAGCAGAGGGTTCACTGTTGTGTGGCTTTTAATATGGAGCAAACATTTTGGGTAATGTTGTTGTTGGTAGTAATTTCCAAGATGCGATCAACACAGACATTTTGGGTTTCCTTCATGATTTTCGTGAGAAGGGTGTTTTTGAGAAGAGTTTGAATGCCACGTTTTTGAGATTGGTCCCCTGAGTGGTGGTGCTGTCTTTTAGATTGAAGAAAGTGGTGGGTAAGCTCGTCCGTCTTAGTCATATGCTTCTATTCGTGGCTCTCAAATCTTGAACGCTCCCTTATTGCAACGATTGTATTGATTCGCTACCAAAGTTAACCAATCAGGTCTCTTGTGTAAACTTGATATTGATAAAGCTTTCAGTCACTTTTCTTGGGATTCTTTGATGTTTATCCTTGATAGATGGCTTTGCTGCTAATGGAGAAAGTGGGTTCTCTTCTATGTCTCTACCATCCATTTTTCTCGGTGCTTATAATTGAGGAACCTAGTAGCTTCTTTAATAGTTTGAGGGCTTTTGCGCCAAGGCAGTCTCTTTTTCCTCTCCTCTTTGTCTTGATTATGGAGTCATTAAGTATCCTGGTGGGCTTCTTTGAGGGAGTTAACATCAGCAATAATTCCTCAACCTCTTAGGATCTTTCAGTTCGCTTTGCAGATGATACCTTAATATTTTGCGAGCCTAACGAGAATAACTTTGGGTTTCTGAGGTACGTTCTTGGTCATCTTCAAAGCAATGTCAGTCCTCAAGATCAACCTTGCTACGAGTGTTCTCATTTCGTTGGCGATGTGTCTTATGTTAATTGTTTAGCCAATTGCTTCCGCTATGGTGTGGAGTCGCTCCGTCCTTTATTTGGGGCTCCCTTTAGATGCATCTTTTAAGTGCAAATCAGTTTGAGATCCCATTATTGCAAGGTTTCAAACCAAACTTGCGGGTTGAAATTCAAAAGCACTCTAGAGGTGTCATCTTACTTTTCTTAAAATCACTCTGTGTAGTTACCTGTGTATTTTATGTCAGTCTTCACTATACCACGGAGTATTTTGTCGAAGCTCAAAAAAATTCAGTGTCTTCTAATGGAATAACAGGGATCTAGAAAAGGGTTTCCAATGGGTGGATTGGCAAGAAGTTTGCCGTGCCTTGGCAAAGGAGGTCTTGGAATAAGACACCTCCTTAATTTCTCAAGGGTTGGTGGCTTCGAGTTCCGAGGTTTGCTGAAAATGATTCAATTTGAAAGAACGTCATCACCTTGAAATATATGAAGTGCCAAGATTGGGTTGGTGGACTAAAGAAGGTTAATTGTTCTCATGGTCTGTCTCTGGACGTCTATGATCTATGGCATCAATATTTGTTAGTCATCAGCGTGTTTAATGTGAAAAATGGAGCATGAGTTCTGTTTTGGCATGGCATTTGGTGTAGGGAGCTGCCTCTTTTTCTCGGTTACAAAGATGGGGAGGAGGGGAGCTGCCTTTAATAACTAATTTTCTGATATCTTCAAATTTCACTTGCATTAGGATGCTACTGTTTGAGACATCGTTTTATGGGATGGTAACTATCATCACTGGGAGATTGTGGCTTTAGGCTCCCTTGATTAATAGAAATCTTTTTTTTTGTCTTTTGGAGCCCCTTTCTTTTGTAGAATTCGTTCCACCAGGTGATGATGTGATAACTTGGTTGCATGATTAATTTAGAACCTTTAGTGTTGGGAATATCTGTAATTATGCTGAAAGCTCGGTCTCTCATTCCCGGCTGGTGCAATTCGGAAGTGCAAAGCTCCTCTTAAAACTTGCTTTTTTCCTTCGGCAGCTATCAAATAGAATTCCCAACGGTAGACTTTATAAAGCAGAGGTTTCAATGTGGCTAGCCATTGTTCCTTCTGTTGTGAGGCCGAAGAAGCCATCGATCATCTTTTGCTCTTTTGCCCTTGGGTCTTATCTTTTCCTTGTCCTTGGTTGCGTTACTTGGGTCCATCCCTGGAAGGTTCGATATGTTCTCTCTGCTTGAAAAATGAGGATGAAGACAGGGTGGATAGCTGAAGTTTGGAGATGGTTTTACTTGGTGCTTGGTGGTATATTTGGATTGGAAGAAATCATTGCATTTTCGATGATAATGCTTTGACGCACCGACAGTTTAAAACTTTAGATTTTGCTTTTGGAGGCTGTTGTATAGTTGGAGTCAGGTGTTGCATCCTCCGCAACACTTGACATTCTCTCTTTTGTGGATAGGATGTCTCACGATAGTTTGAGAGCTTACTTCTCTTTTGTACTTGGGCATCACCCCTGTAGTGTCCTTTTGAATATATTGTATCCTCACTTATCAAATAATAAATACATTCCCTAGTGTTGGTGATGTTTGTTGCATTTGCTTAAATTACTACTGAGTGTATTGGATAACACCTTGGCCAGATTGTCTATTCTTCCTATGATTTCAAGAATCATTCGCACTATTGTCCATTGAGAGCCTAGCTTTGGCATACTGTCTGATTCATGACGGGAGTGAGTTTTGAGTTTTGCCTTCAATTCCCAACAGTATTTCATGTAGATCTGGATGTGACAATCACTTGACAATTAGAGTTGATCAAATTTATGCTGCTCAAAGAGTTGTTTGGCAACTGTGGAATTAACATTGACCCTCCATTTCTTTAGTGTGATTGAGATCATTTTAGGTGGTATCAGGCAAGCATGGATATATCTTTTCAAACAAACAGTCTCTTCAAAATGATCAGCACCATCAGGTTTTACGGAGAGTGGGCAGGCCTGTTCTCCATTTTTAGAAAGAGAAATTTGTGTAGAGGTCAGAGGTGAAATAGGTAAAATTTAGTAAGGTATGGGTTGTTGGTCTGTAGGGCACTTGGTAAGCAAATGCCATAACTATGAGGTGTTTGATTAATGTTCTTGTCTTATTAAGCTGAAAAAGGCTTGGAACAACATCCAATAGTTTCTTCCCTGATAGGAATTTGAGTGCAATGATGATAAAGTACTATCATCGTCATATGTACTGCAAACCACTAGTAGTTTAAACTAGAAAACATTACTGCCTCTTCTATGATATCGTTAAAATGATAGATATCTAATGGCCTTAGGGTTATTTGTTCTTCAACGGAGGCTTAGATCATTTGTTCTTGTGGCTCTAGAATATTCTGGGCTAAAACAAAATGGTCTTCAAGCCATTTGTGCTTCGCGTTCCATGATGCAAGATTGTTGTCCTATTTCCAGTTTATGTCACTTGAAAAGAACCTCTCCCTTATTGCACGAGAAAGGTAGCGTAGGCCTGCTGTCTTTATCCGCTTGGAATGGGAGCGGAGACCCTCTTTGACTAGGGTTATGATGAGGAGGATGAAAGAAAGACGATGGAGATCTGTCGGGAGGGGAGGCTTGTTTAGAAAAAAAGTAGCTCTGACATACTCCGTATTAGTTTTGCTGTGTGGTGTTGTGTACGTACAACGCATCTGAGAATTAACCTGTACAATGGTAATAACATGTGCTCATATTGTTCTTAGAGCTGGCAGAACAACAGAAAAGAAGTCTTAGGCATTGTATAACACTTTGCGTAATGATGATAACATTTCTAGCTGAAATAATTAGATTGAAATGCTCTTCATTGAATCTTCTTTCCACCTTTATATGGTCTTATCTTTCCACAATATGTAATATGCCCGAAGTCGGTTTTTCATGGAATGATGATGTCCTGCTAGAGAAAACACTGACTCATCTACTGCATATGAAGAATATGGGCTTGTAGTCACCTTTATAAGGTTCCCACTTGTCCTTTGTCTAATGTAACGAAATTATTAAATGCTCTGATGTGAATGTGTTAAGGTATGGTTTTATTTTCTTGATGAAATGTGTATGTTAATTACACTGGAGGTCTAATATATACGTATTTTCGGAGCATCTGTAGGATGTTTTTTCCGTTGGGGCTATTGCTGGTCTTGCAATTGCTATAGTTTTTACCTGGAGAGTATTTCCAAGTGCACCACAAAGAAGGCAACCAAAGAGGCAACCTAATAGAGCTAGTAGTTCTGGTGCCAATTCACAGCCAAATGCTGGTTTGGTATCTCCAGGTACTTCGGCATCATCAGATGATTGCAGGGCGCAAAACGTGGTTGATGATTTCTTCCAGCCAGTTAAGGTTTGTCAAAAGATTTACTCTCTACCCATGTTCTATGATAGGAAGATTTTCTAAAAAATTGTTTATTGTTCCAGCCTACATTGGCACAAGTTGTGAGGCACAAGTTATGTGAAGGGAGAAAGGTAAATACTTCTTTGGTTTACATACTCTTATGTGTACTCTTGGATTATAACATTTTTATGAAGCACATCTCGGATACTTTTGTGTATTTTTGTATGATTGAGATGTAAGCTTTCACTAAGCGAATGCAACGCGCTTATGTTTTCAGTTGTTGGCTAGTTCCAATAAGTAGTAGTTCCCATTTTGGCCTAAACTTGATACTTGGGGTGTAAATCAGGGATGCATGACATTGAATGAAGCGTCCAAGGGTCATTGCATTGGACATACTCTGTTTAATTAAGTAAACATCTGTGACTTCTGTGTAGGTGACTTGCCGGTTGGCTGGAGTGGTCCTGGAGGAAACAAGTGCGGAGGAAATTCAGGTTCGTTATCTTCTTCATTTGCAGCTCCTTGGAAAGATAATTTGAAATGGTATGGATGGGACCAAACTTCGACTTTGTTTTTGCAGAAGAAAGCTACAGTTAAATCTTCTGTTCTAGAAGTCTTATTGGAAGTTACAAAGTTTTGTGACCTATATCTCATGGAAAATGTTTTGGATGATGAGAGTGAGGTATGTATGACGCTTGCTTAAGCAATTTCAGTATCTTTACTTCAGTTATTTTTTGTCATCAATGTTATCTTAAATGTTCTTTTTGGTTCTGCATTGGAGTTAAGCATTCTGGTCTATTTTGATGTATGTCTCTGTTTAGTTTCATGGGCTGAATAACTGATATCATTTCTTGTTTCTACACCAGCTGTATAGTCTTCTCTCGTGATTTGTTCTGCTAGTATATGGAGTTATGTATGAAAATTGGTGATTTTCATGTACTTCTCACAGTCATTTTAATTGATTGTGCAGAAAAGGGTTCTTTTGGCTCTGGAAGAAGCAGGCGTATTCACATCTGGAGGTTTAATAAAAGACAAGGTACTGTTTAAATATTAGTTCTAACGTTTTTTGCACTTTTGCCTTCCATTTTACTTGGTGTATCAACTGGTTTTTTCGTAAGGGCTGCACCTATTCAATGCATCAGATAGAGGATCAAGATGTCTAGTTCCATCACTTTTAACTTTCATGTATACTCGTATATTTTGATCACTGAGCACTACTATCACATTGCTGGAAGCTGTTGAACTGTTTGTAATGTTATTAGTCAATAACCCAACACTGAGCTCATTCACACATGTGAGTGAATAAGATTTGATGGGTAATTAATAAGAAAGATCATTGGGTTATATTTATCCTTCTGATAGGCACTGTGTTATGTGGAGAAGTGTATCTTCTCACTAAATTGTTTTGAAATTTCGCATTATGAGGATATTATGGCAGAGTTTGTTGGGACATTGATTTAATGGTACAAGAGAAGGTTTGGATGGGAGTTGGGATTTCCGTGGGTCTGGACAGATATTAGAATTTGACTTGATTCAGTTGGTTCAGTGCAATGAATCGAAGAGTCAAATGTTAACTTTGTAAATTGTTTACATGAAAATTTTACGTCGATTGGGTAGCGTATTCCGGGCCACAGTTGTAGTTGCCTGTGCGGCTGTCTCTTTCCATCTTTGTGAGCTCCCTAATATTTTTCAATTAGCTGAATGAGTCCTACTGGAAACAAATGAGCTTTTTTGTCACCAGTGGAATTCCTATATATACTCCCTGTAATGTGACTTACATGAAGGACATCATGAATTGATGTCCAGATGCCCTGTCGAATCCTATCATAGAGTTGCATTTTCTATCTGTACTAGGATTCCCATAAGTTGGGTAATGTCACCAGTTTGTTACTCCATCCCTGTGCTACATGCCACAATGGGCCTATATTGTTTTTTGTTTAACCAATTCACCTAAAGTGCAAACCAATAGACAGCTTCTTATGGCACTCAAACCTCTTTACCTTCCAAATATCTCTTTAAATGTTTACAACGTTTTCGAAATTTCTTGGCGTACACAAGACGGTTACTGGATGACGATTCATGTTAGCCGACCCCAAATCATTTTGGGAATAAGGCTTGGTTGTTGTTGTTGTACTTCTTGGTATCACTGGTAGGGGAAAAAGGCGGTGAGTGACTGAGGGTTACTTGAATCCCTATAATTGGGATTACTTTTATTTAATGAGGTCTGAGACTGACTGGACCATGTGCCACAATCCAAAATGTCTACTAATTTACCCACCTCCATCAACCACAACAAGCTACTTAGTATCCTTTCCACACTCAGAGTGAATTCTTAGTAAGTATCTGAGTTTTTAGGCTAGTTTTATCATATTTGGAGCATGTTCTGTTATGTTGGATATCATTCAGTCAAATTCATATTACCCTTCCATTAATTGTCTGTTTTGTAGTCAAGTTCAAATTACACCATGAGCTGTCAACTCTAGTATAGTTCTTGTTTTGAGCGACTGTGCTCTGGTTTCAATATGCTTTCATCTTAAGCGCCATGGTTACTCTCTCTGAAAGAGTGTTGTATTACTGTCTGAAACATTTTGGATTCAACCTGGTTGAGGATGAACATACACATAATATACGGATCTGATTTATGGCTTTGAAACTTTGATATGCTTAATGGGTAACCCCTGGAAACAAAATCGCTTTTATTATGTTTCCTAATGCGTTCAGGATAGGTAGCTACCTGTGAGTTAGGCTGCAGATTCTTAGATGGTTCAGGTTTAGACAAAGGTTATAATGAGTGCTCTGATGGTCTCTCTCTTTTGTGTGTTAGCTGTGTGGACAAACATTAATTTGAAATTGTTTCATAGTACTTTCATAAATAATTTTTGGTAATTGTTTATTGTTGCTGTTTTAACTCTTTCCTGAAACATTGCAGGTTTTGTTTTGCAGTACAGAGAACGGACGCACGTCATTTGTTCGACAATTGGAGCCAGATTGGCATATTGACTCTAATCCTGAAATAATTACTCAGTTGGCGGTAAATTTCTTGTCGAAAGTCCTGATTTGTTTATTATTGTTTTTCTTGTCTCATAATTTCGTTTCACTGGCACAGAGGTTTATCAAATATCAGCTTCACATATCCCCGAGCAGATCTGAAAGACTGGCTTCCAATGTGTTCAGTTCGACATCTCTGGAACATTTCTTTGGATGCACATAATCAATAACAAGTTTGAATGCTCTGTAAGTTGCTGCTCGTGCTGTTTCTTTTCGTCTATCCCTATGTGTTTATAAAGAGCAGATGATAGCTTATGCTTTGTTTGCTACGTCTCATCTGCAGGTTTGTGTCAGTACATTTCCAAATCACGTTGATGATCAGATTTTTCTTGTAATGTATAATGTAGATTTTAGTTTTTTCGTTCTTTTCTAGTTGAGCTATTATAATTTGTTGGTGTCAATTGTCGGATGTGCATCATAAACATTATCGCGTCATCGTGTGTGCTTGATGATGTCTGCAATGGCCGATGAGGGTCTGCCATAGACGATTTCGTAGCAGGGACCAGTGTCAAAATCTGTGCAAAATTGCACGTTATTTTAACATGACATCTTGTAATACGTTTACTTATCTATGTGAACTCATAAGTCACAACATATAATAGTAATGGTTAGGTGTCTATAACTTCGGGATATTGCTTTCTTTTTACACTCAAATTTGCCCGTGTATGCGTCAACAACATTACCTCAGTGCATCATCGCTTCCACTAGGATCAGGAGAAATTGATAAAAGGAAGAAATTGTACGAAACTTTAATTTAACACGAGAAATTACAGTATCGCGCACTCATTTTTGTAGTGCAATACATAGGTATAACAGTTTACAACAAGAAAAACGGGTGGAAAACAATAAATCTTCATAGTGCAGATATTAACGCATCCATTACTCAGCTTGTAGCATACTCTGTAGCTCCTTCACAAAAACATCCATTGCAGCAGGAGGAAGAGAAACAGGCACCATAATCACACTCTCTCCTTCCTTGTTCTTAAACGTGATAAAGAAGCTAGCATCGGGCACTGACCCATTACTAGCCGGACCCCCGAAAACGGGCTTACCCCACCCGAAATCAGCATCCGAGAACCCGAGATGCCTCAAATCCGACACGACATAAGTCCGATACGTCGTAAAATGTGGCCTATTCTTGGTCACCATAAGGTCCGTAATCGACCTCATATACTCCTCATTAATTTCTCCCTTAGTTTTTCTTATAAGCTCCATAATATACCCAACTTTGTTGTCACATATATCTCCAACTTTAGCACACACTGCCGGAAACGCACATGCATTACCGTAGTACCCGCTCGCGAGTGGCGGGTCGAACTTACCCCTCGCGTTCACGGCAAACAACAAACGGACCTCGTCGTCGGGTTTGAGCCCCAGCGACTTGGTACGGCACTGCCATAAGCTGGCACTTAGGACATCGAAGGTGGAGTACCGTGTGATGTGTGGGGGCACGTTGCGTTTGAGGGAAGCCAGCTCGGCTGGGCCGAAAAGGAAGGATTGGTGGACAAGGTGGTTGTCACCGTTGGGGTGGTGGTCGACAACGTCGTGTTGGTCGTACTCGTGGTGGTGGAAGGTGACGCGCGGTTGTTCCCTCGCATTTAGACGGTTTCGTTCCCATACTGGAACGAGGCACGGGGCCATGTAGCCCCGTCCCATTTCGCCTACGGCTTTCATGAGCTGCATTATGCCTGTGCCATCAGTTATGGCATGGTTGGCTCTTAGAGCTACTATGAATCCACCACATTTCAGACGAGTCACCTATCAAATGGATTATACAAAAAATATCTTAGCTTAGAGAAGAATATACATATAAACATGATAAGTGTATTTTTTTTTTTTTTGAGATCAACAGGATATGGTTTTCGATACAACCATACACACTTAATTAGAACTAAGGGTACGGCCGGTCATGTTGATCATCCAATTGTCCAACGTCGAGATTTAAAGTGTAGATGCTAAAATTTGTCTTGGACCCAAGATGACTTGGACGAGGGTGATTAGAAGTGATGTGAGCTTCCTAGGGCTTGAAGAGAGTATGGTGTTGGATAGGGCAGGGTGGCGAGACTCTATCCATGTGGAGGACTTTTTCTGACCCCTTTTGATTTATTTGTTTGGTTTTTCCAACTATTTTTCTAAAACTTTTTAACTTGTGTTCAAAGTTCATCTGTTTTTTGCAATATTTTTTTAAACCTTTTTATTTATTTTGACGACATTCTAAATTTCCTTTGAAATTGTTTAAATATTTCCAAAATGTTTACAACGTTTTCGAAATTTCTTGGCGTACACAAGACGGTTACTGGATGACGATTCATGTTAGCCGACCCCAAATCATTTTGGGAATAAGGCTTGGTTGTTGTTGTTGTTGTATGCTAAAATTTGTCTAATGCCAACATTAACTTTACTAGACCAACAAAATCTTACTATCAAAAGTTAATTTTGCTATTTGTTTTTCATTGCCAATTAATTTTACGATTGATAATTCTTCTACTATCAGAATTTTAATTTTTCTTATATATATGACCTTAAAAAGTCGGTCATCATACTAATTCGGATTATTTCATACTATAGATTAAGAATTGTAATTATCGACGCATATACGTAAGAGTAGAATTATGTGAAGTACGTACCGTGTTAGTAAAAAAAAAAAATCTCACTAAAACAAGAAAAAGAAATCTAAGTAGAATTATGAAGTATCACTAACCTGTACTATGAGCAAAGGAGTGCCAAGCATATCATCAGTACCAGGAATATCGTACAACAAATCTTCAAGAGGAAATGGAGGGTGAATCTCATCCCCAAAATCCTCAAGACTTATATCAGCGTCAGCCTCAATGAAAGGCACACCCTCACCCGTACAATCCACCACCAGTTTCCGGTTCGGCCCTTCAATGAGCCGCCCCGCAAACGGGTAGTAGAACACGAGGGCCTTCGCCAGAGCCTCTTTCACCACCTTCACCGGGTCCTTCCCGTCCATAGACGGGTTGGCCCGGTAAAACATTATGGCTGGCATCTGGAAACGAAGGCCCTCTTGGTCGTCAATATCCGAGAGCAGTAACTGCTCTCGGGGTGTGGACTGAGCCGGACATACATTGCTCGGCTCAGTCCTGGTTACCTTTAGCACTAGGGGTACAGTTTCTTTTGTCATAAGGGCCATTTTTGTAGAAAAGTTTGATTATGATGTTTGCTCAAGTAGGTGTGATGAGTAAAATAATTTTTGTAGATTGATTGTGATAAAAACAATTACGTTGCATGGCTCTTATATAGAGAGTACGTGGTGTTGTTGGTGGGATGAAGTAGGTTGATAAAGCGCATAGGTAGGAAAGTATAATCCATATTCCATGACATTACAATATGGATTAGATTATATTATACGTGTTGATTAGGATAAAATGGTGGAGAAGCTGTTGTTGTGGCAATTACTCATGTTTGATATGTTTGTCAACATATTGGTGGGAACTATTTGACCTTGAATACATACTTTCAATTTGTTATATTGTTTTGTACGAGCTCTCACGCATGACTAAGTTGTTCAATAATTGTTTTGGATAGAAAATAAAGCTACAGAAATTAAAACTTCAAAAAATTATTCAAAGTAAGCAAAACCATGCATCGTCATTATAGATTGATCGAACATATGCATACTTAACCAATTGTTACATATTACTTGAATAAGCAATACCCCCTCCATTCATATCCAAATGTCTCATTGACTTTACAGTTTTTGATTTAAATTACCATATTGTGAGTCATATATCAACCAAACGCCTTAAAAATAAGGGGGAGCATTGGGATAGTGCATTGTAGCATTTACTATCTTTTACACTAAGTGATCACTTTATTTGATGTAGAGGTGTGTCCAAACATATCCCGTCAAAAACTGCCAAAACAACAATGAGGCATTATTTAGATAAGAATGGAGAGAGTACAATGTAATGAAACGGAGCAAAGGGGTAGTACTTTGCCGGATCGTTGGCAAATTTTGGTTTAAACTCATTTCATATATCTGAAATTCGAATTCAAGAGAATGAAAAATAATGTATCAGATGTATATGGATAGGCATATCAATAGGATTTAAATTAACTAGTAATAATGTTGAAGGTATAAAACATTAAAAACCATTGGATGCCCTAACTATTAGTCTAAACTTTTGGCTCACTTGGTTATCTAACATGATATTAGTCTATTAGAGCATCAATCAGCGATCCTGAGGTCTCAAATCGAATATTGGTATCCCCTTCCTTTAATTTGTTGAGTAGGAGTCTTCATATGAGCTCATGTTTAAGTTGTGTTATTTGTGGGCAAATGTATTACTCACGTGCGAGGGAGCGTGTTGAAGGTATAAAACATTGTGGGTGCTCTAACTGGCTAACTATCAGGACTTTTGGTTCAGATGGTTATATTATATATCTAACAATTAACGAAGAGCAAATGCACTTTTAAATTATAAAAAGTTGTCTAATTTTGTACATTTCTAAGTATCCACTAATGCAAGGCAGGTCAATTTCAAACAAAGTAGTCTGATCTAAGTTACTTCATATGCTGGAAAGGGCATGCATCAAAGTATATCAAACATAATCCGCACACAAATTAAAGTTCTAACGTAACTCCTTTCTTACAAACTGAGATTTTGACACTTGCAAACTTAAAGAGTCAAGAATACGTTTACTAAATATATACTTCAGATTATGACACTTGCAAACTAATGATTCTTTTAGATCAGACATACATGATTATTGTCAAACTCACCGGTGAGGTTGGTGAGTTAGGGTTCTCCCCGAAAATAAACCAGGTAACCTAATTTATTAATTAGTTTGTATCGGCCGTTCATTTTTTTCCCCAATATTCATTGGCAAATTGCCGAATGTAGACGTAGTTCGAATTTAGAGGTAGTTCGAATTGCAAATTCTCCAAAAATGTCCAAATATTATCGTCAAAAAACTTAATAATTTAAAAGGGCAACGCCTCCCCCAAACTTATGGGACTAGATTCACCCAGTGATCAAAAGTTGGTGAGCATAGCCTACAATTTTATTGACCCACAAATCTAAATGACCAAACCCACTTCATTCCCCTACTTGGTAATCCATTTTTATATACACACCTAACCCATTGCTAAATGGTACAAATGTCTCACCTAACATCACTATCTATAGTTTTTATTTGTGTCTAGTTTTGATATGATACACTTTCGTAGTCTTTTTTTGTAGTATGTTCATACATCTTTTGGTACACTACTTTGGCCTACACGTAGAAATGTTAAGACATACACACAAAGTGTGTGTCTTAAAGAGGTTCGCATACTAATTTAGTCATGCACTAGCTACGTGGGTCAATAATGCACGCACGCATGCATGGTTTAATTTGTCAATGGTCTCTTATACTTTTGACCTCTCAAAGGCATAATATACGATTGAGGGAAATTATTTGGAGTATATTCTCATCAATGGCCTTGTGTAGTTGTGTTCTTTTAGAGTAGTAGTACTCTTAAATATTTTGAATTATCTATAATATCAAGGTTTAAAATTTCTCCATTATACTATTTTCATGAAATATCTATATAAATTTGTCAATTTTCATCAATTGTACCACAACCTCACTATTCTCTGGATCTGTATTATCACTGAATAAAACAAAATGGTTCACTAATTCCTAGTACAGAGTAGTAATATAATTTAGGCTTATGAGTTATGACTTCCAAAGTTGTCTTAGATAGGTGACTAGATGTTAAATGGTGGGAATAATAGTATGAAATGATCGATAGTTTAATAGATTTAATTAACGCACGAGGTCATACAATGCACAACAATGGATACTCATGAATCGCGAGTCACAAGTCACGTCTAACATTTGCACAATAATGCTATCTTAAAACATCAACATATCATGTAGAAGTGGCAAATCCAGTGTATCACACGTTTAATTCCCGAATTACTTCATCAAGAGTCATGGTTAATAAGTTTGCAATAGTAAACCCTATATGAGACATGTACTGTATATAAGACTTCTATATATGTTGTAAAAATGCAATTAGCACGCAGAGAATTATTATTGTCAAATGTCACAAGTGAGGTTGGTGAGTGTAACCAAGATCAAGGGATCATTGACCATTTGACCACCCACAAATTAAAAACCCTAATTCCCCAACTTGGTAATCCATTTACCTAACCCATCTCTAAATGGGTCAAATGTCTCAACTAACATCACTATATTTAGTCTATAAAGTCTATATTGTTTTTATGGATCGGATATGATACACTTTTTCTTAGTCTTTGTTTTATCTTTTGGTACATACAGTAACTTCATTCCTTTTTGGGAAATATATATCTATCCTACATTTAGAAACGTGAGACATAAAGGACAGTCAAAGTGTATGTAGGTGTAAAGACGTTCACGCTAAAACACTATCGATCAGTACTAATTCACTTTCGTTTTTTTTAAAGTGACAATAATTAGATTAATAAATTGGACTCGTGTCATGTCTACCGCCTCTCAAAATAGAGTAACTTTATTTGTAGAAAATAATTTTTTTTTGTAAGAAGATTGATTTTATTCTTCCACAAAGCGGGGAAAAATTGGGAAAATTCTTACAAAATAAAAGATCTCGAACTATAAAACACAGCTAGCTACTGAGACTCTCTAATACATTTGTTGGGACATCTTTGCCAAACCAATTGTACAATCTTACACAAGTTAGGAATTTAACTTGCTTGATTATCCATTCCTCTGTGTGTAGTTCTCCTCTGAAAATGCGAGCATTCCTTTCAAACCAAATTAGATACAAAGCTGCACCTAGGGCACACTTGGTCCACTTAGTTGTCCAATGCTTCCTTTTCTTCCTGTTACTTATCCATTTCAGCTCTTTCTTCAGGCTCCAGTCTCTTCTACTAATGCTTAAACAATCCAAGATAGAATGCCAAACTTTAGCAGAGAAACTGCACTTGAAGTATAGATGTTCATGGCTTTCCTCATCAGCTTTGCAGAGTATGCACCTGTTGACTAGAATCATCCCTCTCTTCTTCATGTTGTCAACAGTTGCTAAACTATTATGGGCAGCAAGATTGACAGTGAAACTGTGTTTTGGCATTGCCACTCCATCCCAAACAGCTCTGCACCATCTCTTTTTAGCAAATTTCCTTCTAAAATGATCATATGCCAGGGAAACTTTTAGTGTATCTCCCTTAACCCAGCTTTTGACCAGGTTTGCTGCTGCATCAGGGCTTCCACAGTGTAAGAGAATGTCATTCCTAACAGACATTATGCCTTTCCAGCATTCTGAATTGCTTGGAGATTTGTAGAAAATAATTATCTTATCAGAAATTTAATTATTATTCTGAAGTCGATCTGTAATCTGTATGCATGATTTGAACAGAAAATGGTTTACAATAAATAATTCAACATGATATTAGTACAAAAACAATTAAAATTCAACTAACGTTGAGATGATAATTTTAATTGAATCATGCAAGGTGTTATAGAGGAGATCGAGTACATGTTTACATGCATTCGGTGAGCATCCTCTAGAGAACTTTACCAATATGTAGAATCGGCATTATTACCAACTTGAGAAGAATATCAATGAGATTGCAACCGTACATTCACACAAAAAACAAACGGAAATTCCAGCTTGTATCCCTGAATTTTTGACTTTTTCATGTTATATTCATTCTTGTTTTGCAATTCCAGTTTGTACCCTTAAAATATTCATTTTGTCCACAATGTGAGCAAAGTACGGAGTATCATATTTTCGTTAATAAGCCGTTAAGTTTAACATTTTCTTTCCAAAAGTTTAAGAAGAATTCACATTATACTACCCTTTTGGTTTTATATTTTAATTTGCGAATACCCATTTCAGAAATCTCTCTAGTTTATAAAAAAAATAAAAAAAAAAGTTTAGTATTTAGGCCTGTTTGATAGGACTTATTTGCACTAGTATTCAGATCAGTTCAGAATCATTCAGATCAGAGTCATTCAAGTCAGATCAGATCATATTAGAAATGTTCAAATTTCTATCAATGTATTTGGTCCAAATCCGATACTAATTCGTTGAAATTCAATCAAAATTTTATCACATTCAGACACTACGCCATATATTGCATAGATCAGATCACATCAGTTCAGTATCATTCAAATCAGATCAGATCAGTTCAAAAAGATGCAGTCCTATCAAACGGGGTCTTAGTTTGATCTTTAAATTAATTATGTGTAATTGTTTTTTAAGTAAATGTAGGTACATCCTTAATATTTCTTTATGTAGCAATTAATATATACTACATAAAAACTCAATGAATTAATTCAACAAACTGGAAACTCAAAAGAACACTTATCCTTCTTTGTTTTAATTTACAAAATATAATAGCAAGTGATTTACAATATTTTTAATAAAGTGGCTAATGTTGACGTTCATAATGAAGTGACGATATAATATAACACAAATAATTTGTAAATAAATTAATACAATGACTAATGGGTATATTTCGAAAAATACTTAAACCATTAGGATAGAAGCTAAGTAGGAAAATGTTTTAACCTTTTAGATTAAACATCCAAATGTAACGGCTCACTAACGGCAAAATGGTAGTTTGGTCACATTGTGGACAAAATGTATATTTCAGGGGTACAAACTGGAATTCTAAAATAAGAATGGGTATAACCTGGAATAGTCGAAACTACAGGGGTACAGGGTGGAATTACGATCTAGACATCCTTTATTTATATCATACTCTTTGGATTAAATAGAGCCCTTTAAACACATAATGGAACCGTAAACTATTAGATGAATATACTTTGGTCTCATATTATCAGGCGGTCTCACATTAGAATAACTCAAAATCAATTTGTACGCCGTCTAATTTAACTGCATATATTTAATCCGACTATTTGAATAAATATGATTTGATATAACTTGTTCTTGTACACTTAAAGTTATTATATATGTCTTAGTCTTTTTAAGTTTCATTTATACCTTTCAAGTTAGATGGACTTCTTACAACTCTTTAGTTGCTCATTTTATCTTTATGTGTGTTTCGACATTGTGTGTTGTTATTAGATTTTGTACGTGGTCGGTTTTCTAGGTTTTCATACTTGTGGTGGTGTATTGGTAAAACAATAAAGAAATGTGTTATTATTAAGAGATCACAGAATTTTGACACATGTTATCTATACAAAAAAATCATAGAATTAGAAAATTGAATAATGTACATCAAAAATTCAGAAACGAACAAATATATATAAAAGAATGCAAAAACGGTAGGTATACTAGTCCCGATGAGCTCCATCCAATTAGGCAATCAAAGTTAAACAAGGTTAGCCACAAAGCTAAGTAAAAGTTAAACTATATTTTAAGGACTATATATATAAAGGAAGTAATAATCAAACTCAAATTAATTATTAGCATATCAACCAATTACAGTATTATATGGTTATCTTGTTGATCCTAAAAGTTTTCATGCGTATAGGTAATACTAAAAGTAGTCCATACATGCATGTCAAACAGTGCACATTATTGTACCTTTAGCTTCCTCCCATCTTCCAAAGTGTGTTAATTTTTCTATTTTTGTTTGACCGTAAATTAAAAGGTTGCAAGTCAATATTTTGAATTAATTTGTATTTAAAGGAAAAAAAATACGACCTCTAGCTCTCTATTTGTTATTAACATTTTGTTTTAGTCCTTCTCACTAAAATTCAAACCAAAATGTCGACAGATTTACTGGTCTTCAAGAGTCGGAATATGGCATGTATTGTTTATGACACTTGCAAATCATGTAAAAGTTCAACACTAAAAGGAAAACTATACCAAACTAGAAAACTACTTCATTTAATTATCAGCATAGGATCACTATTGTCAAATGTCACAATTGAAGTTGGTGATTGTTAAAAAACGACGAGTTTCATTGACCCACAAATTAAACCCTAATTTCCCTACTTGGTAATCCATTTACCTAACCCATCTCTAAACGAGTCAAACGTCTCACCTACCATCACTATTTAGTCTATATGGTCTCTATGGATCGGATATGATACACGTAGCTTGCTTTTATAGTCTTTCTTCCATACTAGTATATCTTTGGCACAGTAATAACTCTAATCCTTTTTCGGAAAAAATATAACTATTCTACTTGTGGTTATATGCTAGCTCCACCATTGTCTTCCGTTCTGATCTCCTCTAATATTATGCCCCAGCATTGAGGCTAGCAAAACCGTTGTACTTGAGGTTTCGTAGATATGTTAACACACAAATTGTTCAAGTTTAGAGAGTTATGATTTTGTATAGTAAACGCATCTACGTGCTCGAAGCACTTCTAGTAGAGAATAATCATTTTAGCTCATATTAGTGAGACAATTTACGTACAATTCTGTTTTAGATTTACTCCGCGGAAATATAATAGTGTTAATAGTCCATTTGAATTGAATCATAATAATATGATCGTAAATACAATTACGATAATATTATTGCAAATCAGATGTTTTAAGTTGGCGTATACAAGACATTATATATTGTAGATATATATTATATAGATTTGTGGTATGGATCCTCGCTCTAAAGTTGTTCTACGGTAAAACCGATAAGGCTTACCAAATTGAGAAGAAGATTTTCAAGAGTGCAATGATCGAAAACTCACAAAACAAATTAATAAGGAAAATTGAAAACCTTCTGTTGCTTATTTGAGTAAACTCGACGATATATCATTTTCACTTCACGGCAAATAATTAACATTCCAATTAGTCATTAACGAAAGTTTAGAATGCGACGAATGCACACATCGGCACCTTTTTAGGTTGCTCATCATTAGATGGATTTCAACAACACTGTATTAGTTGCTCATTTTGTCATTGTGTATGTTTTTTACATTATATATGTATGTTATTAGAACTTACATGTGATTAGTGTTCTAAGTTTCACAATTGTGGTGTTGTATTGGCAAAACGATAACTAAAATATCGTGTGAGAGAGATTACGCAATTTTGACACATGTTATAGGGTTATGCTATAGTTAGCCCTAAGGGCTAACTATAAGAAATAAATATTGCTATGATTTTTTGTGAAATCCCATTAAATAGTATACATTGAAAATTAAAATTGACAAAACAATAAATGAACCCCCAATTAGTTAGCACTATGCACGACTCTCCACCACCGTCTACCACCGCCTCTCCTATCCACCGGTGCCCGCACCACCTCTCTTTGACCGGAAAAAACGCCCCGGCTTCGCCGGGAAAACCAAAGGACACCCTAGTTAGGGTGTGGTGAACCCCAACTCGGGACTACTATCCTAAAGTGGCCGGAAAAAGGGTTTAGGGTCCCGCTTCCTGGCGCCGCTACCGCGGCACCGGAAAGCGGGACCCTAAACCCTTTTTCCGATTAACTTTAAGGTGGGTAGAGGAGCGTTGTGCCAATTATGGTGGCCGTTATCTATCGTGGTGGTGGTGTTTGAGATGGTGGCTGTTGATGTATTTGAATGGGGAAATAGAACATATGAAGAGGAGAGATAATGTGTGGTAGTCTGGTAGTTTTTTTTTTTAATTGTTGTTTTTATGATATTAATGAATT
Source organism: Spergularia bocconei (assembly GCA_963457585.1). Lineage (NCBI taxonomy): Eukaryota > Viridiplantae > Streptophyta > Magnoliopsida > Caryophyllales > Caryophyllaceae > Spergularia > Spergularia bocconei. The sequence goes on from OY734958.1 coordinate 11,206,270, forward strand.
TTACAAAAATCAAAGCAATATTAATGGCTTATAGTTAGCCCTAAGGGCTAACTATAGCAAAATCCTTAATTTTATTACCGTAGTAAATTTACTACTAGTGCGGTTATACTTTTAATTAATTACTACTACTAACTCAATCTTACTGCATACCGGCCACTAACTCCAGTTTACTACACGCACTACGCAAACTATTTATGTCTAAACTTTAGATAAATTGATTAATTTGCATACTCTAATTGTCTAATTGTTAAGATCATACACATGTGTTTGGTAAAATGTCAACAATAAAAGTAGTCCACATATACATGTCGAACATATTACGTACCCTCCCAACCTCTGAAGTCTCTATTAATATTTCCGTTTTTGTTTGTCCGCAAAAAAAGTGTACGTCAATATATGTCTCGTAAAAACAAATAAACTAAGATCAGTAAGGCATGCAACAGCTTAAATTTTCCCATCGACTTTAATTTGACACTCACCTAAAGACGAGAGAGTATTCCTTCAAAAGATGACAGATAGTGTTTAGACTAGCATAATTAGCGTGTATAACTAGACATTTTATCATGAAAATACCATAATAAATATATAATAAATATAGAAATTAGAAGTTTACTCTTACTTTGTTTTTTTTTTTCAAAAATAGTTCTCCTCTCTTATTTCAAAAAAAAAAAAAAAAAAATATTTCTCCTCTCGAATGTCTCTTTTTCTTTACACATGGAGTAGACATTATCTTCATCATGTGTCCAGAAACTTTAGGGCCAGGTATGTACTTATTTTCAGGTGATTTTTAAAATAACGAGTGCATTAGTGCAAGATATATAGCTATACAATTTCAATCAGTTTAGATCATACATTTTATGTCACATAAATTCTAACATAAAACTGATCTCAGGTTGATCGTCTTGTTTGTCGCTAATTAGCCGTTTTCTTGTAGTGTTTAATTACTAGCTAGTACCAATTGACATACGTTCACACTAGAAAGCTAAGTTGCAATTGAAATTAAAACAATTTCATGAAGTGATGACAAAACCAAAAGAAACAAAAAAAAAAAAAAAAAAAAGGATTTCCCACCGAGCAAGTTCCTGGTAGTAGATCAGATCATTCAACTGATCCTATATAAACAAGTTGCTTATTAGCCCATCATCACCATAAATTGTCTTTCAACTAAAACACTTCAACCTACTACCTTCTCTCATACATCCACTCTCTCTAAAAAAAACCAACACATCATATCATATACGGAGTACAATTATTATACACACCATAATAATAACATATCTCATCTTATAAACAATCACACTAACTTTACTCCTTAAAATCATCCTCTTATTGGTACACATATCTTTCCTAACTCAACCACATTCCATTTACAAAACTATTCTCCACATACAATAACTCTTCCCTTATACCAACAACAAAGAAAGCGAACGTATCCGCTTTCATCGCTCCATCAACTGCACAACATATTCTTAATTCTTAACCACATTTTCGCGAAAATGGGGTCACTTGACATCAAACAAGAAACAGAACCCTTGATGAAAAACCCATTAGACCCAGAGGAATTTCGTAGGCAAGGCTACATGGTCATAGACTTCCTTGCTGAGTATTACAAGAACATCGAAAAGTACCCGGTCCGAACCCAAGTGGAGCCGGGTTACCTCCGGAAACGACTCCCGGAGTCGGCCCCACACGACCCCGAGTCAATGGAAACCATCCTCCAAGATGTACAAAACGACATCGTACCGGGGCTGTCACATTGGCAAAGCCCTAATTACTTTGCGTATTACCCAAGTAGTGGTAGTACAGCAGGGTTACTAGGTGAAACCCTAGCAGCTGGTTTCAACGTGGTGGGTTTTAATTGGATATCTTCTCCAGCTTCTACTGAGCTGGAGAGTATTGTTATGGACTGGTTAGCTAAGTTACTTAACTTACCAGACGTTTTCACTTTTCGAGGCAACGGTGGTGGCGTGATGATGGGGACAACGTGTGAAGCGTTGTTGGCCACCATCGCGGCCGCTCGAGACCGTGTGCTTGACAAGATTGGACGTGAAAACATTAATAAGCTTGTGGTTTACGGTTCGGATCAGACTCATTGTTCTCTTTTCAAGTCTGCTAAAATTGCGGGAATTTATCCCAACAACTTTCGTGCTGTGAAAACGTCTAGGAGTCATGGGTTCGCACTTAGGCCTCAGGCCCTTAGAGCCGCCATCCAAGCTGATGTCGCGGCCGGGTTGGTCCCGTTCTTCTTGTGTGCCACCGTTGGAACCACCTCCACGGCTGCCGTCGATCCCTTACGTCCGCTTTGCCAGGTAACGATTAAGTAGTTGATTAATTTGCATTGTGTTACTATTTTACTAACTTGCTGTGATTTTCGTATATTACAGAAAACAGAACTAAATAAAATGGTATACGTTAACAATCCTTCGAAAAACACATCCAAAAATAGAAACGTAAACTTTCTACGTAAAAATGGAGGGATTTTATGTTTTTAATGAAACATTTAAAACACGGGCAACTATCTTGTGAGTACCTAAGACAAACCAAATAATAGTTGGTCCACGAATAATATACGGAGTATGTGTGTATCATAGTAAAATGAGTCGATAGTAGTAAAATTAAGATTAGAAGTACTAAACTAACTAGTTGCAATGAAAAACAATTTGGTAGTAAAATTACATTATGATAATAAAATTAACAATATTTTGGTAGTAAAATTACATTATGATAGTAAAATTAACAATATTTTGGTAGTAAAATTTTACTCCACAAATTCTAGTGTGAGACGGTTTCATACGATGAGACCTCTCACACATTTCAAAAGTAACTATTAATTTTCAAAGCCAACTTATTTCAAAAGTAACATGTTAATAAATAAAAAGTAACCTATTACGGAGTAATGACCAAAGTAAGATGAAAATTTAATATACCATCGATATATCATCAATATATCAGCAATATTATGGAGTATGTATCATTATGACATACTTGTGCAATAATGTTGTTATTATAAGTGGTTTACATTTTAACTATCTCGAGTCCATCCTTCTGCAATGTTGTTGTCAGTTGTCGTTGATGCTCATATATATGTTTAATAATGTTGTTGTCTATGACCAGGTTGCGAAAGAGTACGACCTATGGGTTCATGTGGACGCAGCGTACGCAGGTAACGCATGTATATGCCCAGAGCTACGCCACACGATCGACGGCGTGGAGAATGCCGATTCCTTTAGTTTCAATGCCCATAAGTGGTTCCTCACCACACTGGATTGTTGTTGCCTTTGGGTTCAACACCCGGCTCACCTAATCAAGTGCTTATCTACGGACCCAGAGTATCTTAAGAACCAAGCCACTGATTCCCAACAAGTGGTGGACTACAAAGACTGGCAAATCACTCTTAGCCGCCGGTTCCGGTCCCTCAAAATGTGGCTCGTGCTCCGTAGTTACGGTGTCGATTATCTCCGAAACTTTCTTCGAAACCACGTCGACATGGCCATATATTTTGAGCATCTTGTATCTATGGACCGGAGGTTCGAGGTGGTCGTGCCTCGGAGCTTTGCCCTAGTTTGCTTTCGGCTCTCAGCCTCAGCCGTGATCAAGTGGTCAGGACAGAAGTTTCTAGAAGTAGAGACGTTGAACCAGGTGAATGGTGAGTTACTTGAGTCCATCAACTCTTCGGGTCGGATCTATATGACTCATACGGTTGTTGGTGGGATTTTCATGATCCGATTTGCTGTGGGAGCGACTTTGACAGAATCTCACCACATAACTTCTGCATGGAAGGTTGTTCAAGAACATGCAAGTTTAGTCTTGGCACGTAGAAACTGCGGTCGTTATCAATATTAATTTACATGTTTCTTAAGTTTTTTAGTGTCTGGTTTGACGGAAAAATGTACGTGAGATAGAAGTAACGTACTCAACACGCACTGCCTCTATCATTCCTCTACAATATACTACATGAAGGTAAAAGTGTACGTAGGGTGGATATAAGTCTTCACAAGTCGACTGCATTTTGTTTTTGATTTTTGTATTTTATTTTTTTCCAATTTTTTAATTGAATGTCTTTGTATTGATGAAGTCAAACCTACAGTACAACAACTTCGCTTATCCTGTATAGTTCAACAATTTTTTTTTTAAATTATAAACCAACTACTTACTACTTAAGTATATGAGATTATTGTTATATTACCTTTTGTCGTCACTTGGTTGTACATCAATTGTACTGCTTTCGAAAAGTTTGAGAAAGAAACAAAGCCATTTGGTTACCTTTTTTTGGCAATATCTAGCTGACTAGTTACGATTCTTACAAACTTTTGGATTAGTGGGATAAGTATGTGACGACGTTTTTTTGACTGTACATATGTTTAAGGTTTCGTGCTTACTTTCAAGTTGGCAAAAACTAATGATAGTGTAAGAGTTGTTGCCAAAAAAAAATATAGTGCAAGAGTACGGATGAAAATCAATTAGTCAATCATTTTGCGTGGCTGTGGTTTATTGAAAAAAAAAACTCGACTTTTTTAGAGGGTCACAAACACAATGTTATACATTCTCTTACAATGATCCCTCCGTTTAAGTTTCGTCTTCTCGGTAATCTTATGAAGGAGGATACACAAACCGATCAGCGAATTGAAAGTCCGAGAAAGTTGCAGGGGTTTATCGTAGATGGACCAAGACCAAACTAGTGAGTCCTGACTAGAACTAAACCAACTCAATTCTAGGACTTGGTGGAAGTTTTTGAAAGTTACACATTTCACTCAAACTATCTTCTGGTCATCTTCGAATTCTTCGGGAGACAAAACCTTGAAACATGATAACCAACAAGAAAGTTAAGTTAACAGAGAGAAGTTCTGAATTTGTGCTTAGGATATGTATAATCTTGATAACAGCACCTGGCCGAAAAGCTACAAGCTATACATCTCTTTTCTCAAATTTCATTTAGGATGAAGCAAATCAAGGGGTATGTCCATAGTGGCGAATCCCCGAGTTCATCATCGAGGCCATGAATAATCTCAAATTACAGGATGTGTACCTAGAAGATTCTGACACATTAAGCCCATGGGAGATGGCCTCCGTAAAGGGATGCACCACAATAGTGGAATAGTCCTTCAATTTCAGGACATCCATTAGGGTAAGGGATGGACCTGTGAAAAGGGTCACGTCGCAGTTTCTTGTGCCGCAGAGAGCTTAGGCATCCATATGGATCTTTTTCAAACTGAGATCTCACCAGTGACTCACCTTTCCTAGCTGCACCTTGGGAAGTTGCAGACGCAGGCGTACCCACATAAAAGAATCTCGATTCAGGATATCTAATTGCTGACCGGTGGAGATTTGCAAACCTCTCTTCTTTAAAATCATAACTTACCACCTGCAACAATAATGAGAAGTACCTCTATTAGGGAACTAGCGATCTCAATACTAAGGTACCACAAGCTTTGCCCGGTCAGCTAACAGCCCAACAGTGACTAACAAAAGTTGTCCAGACTACAGATACGTCAAAGATAAAAGGACCCTTTGCAAGCGAGGTTTGTAAATGAATGATTCGGATAAGGAATTTACCAAAACATTAGAGCCAACTACAAATTCTCCAATTATGTTGTACCATTGTAAGAAAACCCTTAATAGATCACCATCAAGACCTGGTGTATGGGTTCTTCAGGTGTGACAAATTCAGTGCGATGTTGGTTCAACTGGGGTGCAATTTAGGTTACCCATTTCAGGCATACAATGGTACCAGAGCAGATATGTCAATGGATTTTTGGTCAAAAAAAAAGTAAAGAATAGGGCTCGGACTCTCAGGACATAAATAATATACCCATTCAGCATATAGGCCTTTATTGTATGCGCAAACAGCAATGAACTTACGGTTATATTTAGAGGATATGTGCCAGTAAGCTCCCTGAATCGACAGACGCTAAAGAGTAGATTTTCAAAACTATCCCTTGCATGCTCTTCAGTAAGTGCTCTTCCTCTCACACTGTCTTCTCCTACAGATCATGAGACAACAATACTAGCATCAGCAAAGGTCGTCGCATAGAGAGAATTAAACACACATGATATCAAACATTTTTGTCCTGCACTAACACTATTACATCAAGCCACTACCCAATAATGCATTTGCATGTTCAGGTGACCGCAACAAATACAAATGCCTAAGCTGTAAGCAATCTGATCCTATCAGAGGTGCACAACACTCTCAGACTTTAAGAGTTCTAGACTTCTATTCTTGTCTGATCCAGACGAATATTGTTAGCAGGAATTCCCAAAAACACAGTTTTTCAAGAGCTTCGTATTCACTCTTCAACTGTTTTAGCTACGCAGTGTCAAACACAAAGTAGCTTGGGCAGGTACAACTATCGTCACTGGTGCAACTAGAAGAATAACAACTTATCCTAATAATAGAGAACGGAAACAAATACTAGAACAAATCCAAAACAAACTTTCTGAATCTGCCATTGCCACTCTAGCAACAATAGTCTAAGAAAATCCAGGGGAATACAGACTAATAAATTGCCCCAGGCTTGCAAAGGACAAGGAAATCCTAATTTTGGGTACTAAAAAAAAAAGAAAAAAAAAAAGTAATTTTCCAAAAAAAATATTGTATATAGTAGCGAATACCCAAATCTCCATGTGTGCTCCCCAATCATAGATATCTCAGACATAGCCTTGAGGAGGTTCCTTTTCTCAATTGGTAATACACTTGTTTGGGCGAAAACATAAGCTACTGTTCGAATAAAGGGTATGACAAAAAGAATGAAAATGGCTAATCGAAGGGTCCACACTTTTATTTTACAGACTAGCAGATATCCGTCACCTTTCCAATCATTATAATCATCGAGAACCATTTTTCCTCGTTCAAACCTCTTATATAGACATAAAGATCATATGTCGAACAAACAAATTTCCTTTGAAAGACCTTCATCCAGCAGAAAGACCTCCTGTCAAAATCAGCAAACTCAACTTCGCAAAGATTTTTCACAAGAGGCCTTCCCCCTGCAGACCTTACAAAGTTACACATATCTATCAACAGAAAAATGAACTTAAGGGAGGCGTTCCCCATTCTTCTCCTGAGTCCCTCATCAAAAATTTTGAAACTGCCTTTTTACTACCTAGGAACCCCTTTCATCAAACCGCAATCATAATTGACAGTCGTTCCCCTAAAACCTTTTTGCTTCTTGTAAAGGCTTGAAGCTGAAAGTCAGGAACTTTTCCTTAAGAATGTGCCTCATCAGAATGAAAGTTTGTTGTTATACCACCATTTTTCTAACGGTAACCAACTGGCCCAGTCTTTAAACTATTCCTCAGTCAAGAAACGAAAATGAGTTCATAAACAATTGTCGACATACTCACGTTGTCCACCTGTTTTATGTAAGTGACATGGACAGCTACACAAGCTGTAATTTACATAACTTGTGCCAAAATCAACTCAGAAATTTCTTATCACTGTAACTTATAAAAGTTAGGAAATCCATATACCTTAAATATTTATTAAGACCTTAGCGGCTTAGCAATAGCTACAGTATTAAAAAGGATAAAGCAATTGAAACTGTGCATACTTGCTGAGTCTATTTGCTACCCCATGGTGGTGTCTTTTTCTTGCGATTCAGATGTGTACCCAAACAGCCTCAGGATGGGTATAGGAGGGGTTGCAGGACTTGCAACATGCCAGCAGGGTATTGAAGTAATGGCTTGTTTTCCTCACAGACTCAACAATTGTCTCACAGGATTCTTCATACCGTATTTCATATTATTTTTTTCCAGTAGATTGAAGTCTTTTATACATGCCCTGCACTGCAGAGTGACATTGTGAAGATAAGTCCTGAATTAACTTAAAGTGTGTTTGGGGACATGAATTTCATTCTCAAATCCAAATTTGATACAAATCCTATGTTCAAGGGTTCTAGAACTAGTGAATATGGATTTGTATCAAAAAGGATTTCATTGAAATTTTAGCTAGTGTAAAACAAAAGACACCCCAAAACCCCTCCATTTGAAATCCTACACCCTCTCTCCCCTCAAACCTCAAATTCTAGAATCAAAATGTGAGTTTTCCCAAACCTTGGATTTATATTTGAATTCCACATTCTCGATTGAGAGAATTGAAATGATTGACCAGATTCTTGTTTCCAAACTCTATCTATTTCCTATCTCACATATACATTTGAAACCAGCACACAACAACCCATCTTAGTTAGTTGATTACAGTACTATTCTACTTGAATCTGCAGCTCACTAAGGTACCATTCGGCAGCTGCTATGTCACTTTGCCACATTCAGATCCCTGCCAGCTGCTTATCAATATTTTCGTGTTGTAAGCTGGCATATTACAGAACCTCAGTTAAAGTTTTGGATTGAATATTCACAAATGGATGTAAGAGCTGGCGTAAAATCCCCAATAAAGTCGTCCAGAAACTATTGATCAATCAATATTTTGCTTCTTTGGAACATCAATACTCCCAAATGCAGAAAACAATCCAGAAAATCACCCAAGGAACTAATGTGATGCAACTTAATTACTCAATTCTTCAACCACATTGCTACCAAATTCTTGTTTGAGTCTAGCACACAAATCAACCACAAATTCCTTCCATTACCAAAGTCCAGTTCTACCATTCACGTAACGAGAGGCTAAATCAACCCGTTGATTACCTTGTGTTTTGCACAATTCAAGATATCTAACAATTTTCTAATCCAAACTTATGATGTAATTAGTAAAAAAAAGTTGTGTATTCAACTTTTGGAGTAAAACCCAGATTCCGAGTTTGATAATTACCTAACAGGTATGATGGTTCTCCATGTTCAGAAGCTATACTATGAATCACGGGCTCATAGCAACACTCATGCAGCATCATATCCAATTTCTTTAATTGCTCCAACCCTCTCTAATTTTGTCCCCATTGGCCTCCCATAGTTCCTGCAACTGTTGTTCCAGATTCTGCATTCACTCCTCCACTACAGAAGAAAGTGATGCAATCATGAGTTTTTTGTTTAGCTAAGGCTTCTTTTAAAGTTCGTAATTTGTCTTTTAAATGTGGTTTGAAGAGTTTAAGGATTCATTTAATGTAGGTACTGAGTAGCTAGGCTAACGCCAAGTGTCGCCAACCAACAACCGTGACAATTTAGGAATAATCCAGAAAGATAAATTCAACCACAACAATCCACAGGGAATTCCGTAGTAAAGAGAGAATTCGAAAATAATAACAATCAAGGCTTGAAGCCATTTTTTTTGGCAAGGAATTTTTTTTTTTTTGGTCAAAGTGAGAAGCAACTCAAGCAAGTGCTCACTTGCTTTGAAAGAACTAGTTTAAAGAATGCCCAATTAAATCAGATATGAATTAAAGAAGTCCTTGTCAAGGCACCTACTATCTTAGCCCAAAAAGAAGCAAGAAAAACAACCCTCCCCAAACATAGTCAAAAGAATAAATTTGCCCAACAAAATGCAAACTCTTAAGCTTGAGCCACGGAGAGATTGTGATGTAAGAAAGAAAAATGGAAATGCTTCATCGAATTTAATGACTGCTATCAACACCTATATAGAGCATATATCATATAGTAACTCATCCTCATCCTAACAAACTCCCAACAGAATGCCCTAACAAAATGGTGAGAAGACAATGCCGGCCCAGCAGATTAGTAACCCCCATGTCTTTTTGTAGGGAGCTAGGCTGTGAAAGTTTCATAAAAACTGTCTAGGTCATGCAAAACTTATCTTTCACTAAGCGGGAATTGGATTCAGAGGAAAAAGAAGTAATTACAACCTCGAGGAAGGGAGCTCTTTGGAAGTCACATAGAAGCTTCAAGAAAGACACTCCTAGATATAAAACAAATAATCGAATTTTGAAGAGGAAGTCACTCCTAAGAAAACATATTAAAAGTCACAAGATCTAACTCTCTGTTCCAATCACCTTCCAACTGTACACCCAAGCACTGATCTCGATTTTATTCAAGGAAAGATCAAAAGTCCTGTTCACTTGCTTCAGAAGGTTCTGCTCATGTATCCGGTCCTCTATTCACATCAAGTTCCATGTTTTATATCATCTATCAGGGCCGGGTATTAGCATAGGGGGTCCAATATCTGTTAAATTATTATATTTAAAATGGAATATGAACATCCTCATTAATATGTGCCTAGCCCAGCGGTTCATTATATCTTATATGTCATGTATTCGCATCGAATGCCCTCCTTTCACCGATGTCTCGTTAAATTCACTCCCCATCACCCTCCCTTCCAACAATTGCCATTTTGGTCTCATTTCCTGTTACAATGCGGGCACCATACCCGCTTTGGTCAGCACTTCCATATAGTCATATACATACTTCCAGTAGAGTACTTGTTAACAATGACCCCTTCAATTTATCACCGAAGCAATTGGGCATTCTTTTAAATAGCTTTTGCAAGCCAATGAGGACATCTTGTCCTCACTTGCTTCTTATTTCTACTATATTCATAAAAAGAAGCTTGGCTTCAAGCCTTGATTGTTAATCTTTCCGAATTATATCTCTAACACCAAAATCCTGTGGGTTGTTGATTTATCTTTCTGGATTCAACATCAATATCTCCAAATGACTATAGTGACACTAAAAACCCTAAGAATTCACTGTTTCAACCCAACTCCAGCCAAAACTGTCTTTAAGCTTATGTTTTGATGCAGTCTTAGCAGAAAAAAGGATACGACTAAACATGTAGAGGCAATTTCTCCAGAGGCACTACATCTAGGGATTCGGAACTCGGGTTTCATTAAGACACAAGTATGGCATCAAGGAGCCAGATTCTTCCATTCAAAGTCAGTCCTCATTAACACTGATAAGTTTTGTATATGTCAAACACTGACCTATATCTAGGCATGCCAATAATACATTGTTGTGCATACATCTGAAGATAAAGTTTTAGTCTTTTAGTATATTGACCACATGGACAAACTTTTTGATAGCGTCTTACATGCAAAAGACTAACATGCAGGTCCCTAGCTAAAAGTCCCATTGAAAGTTCAGAACTAAGGAACTTTTAAGCACAATGCAACATCGAGGCTTTTGAACGTGCATGATTAACAAGATGCCAACTTTTCTCATGAAATTACCCCGGATCCAAGGCATTAGTTTCAGTATCCTGAAGCTATTGAGACAGAACTTGCAAATGTAAATCACGAGCTCAAGGGTGAATCCCAGTTAATATCTTGGTAAAGAGATTAATCCATAGTAATGAACTACGAGCACTACTTAAGATAGATACAGAGGTAGCTGACTAACTGAGCGTTAATTTTTACAAAAAAAAACCATGGACTGTCTAATACAATAGTTTCAGACATTACTTTGGGTTACGTCACTTCAACAAAATTCAATTTCAGAAGCTTAAGTTCCTTATATTATCATTCAAACTGATGCATCCAACTTCCACTCTATAATTCTAGTCTCTTGGTTAGTTCTCATCTCTCACTCTCTATCCTCTTTCTTTTGAGTTCCAATTCTATCTCTTAACCACTATTACATACGTTCGATTCATTCTCATAGGTCTACCTTCTTTCTATTTCCTCTATTGCTTTCCTATTTCCTCTATTGCTCTCCTACTTCAATTACAACTCGCCTACAACGATCCTTGTGACCTAATACTTCATTCTACCAATTACAAATGCACAATGCCAAGCAATCGATAAATATGCAAAGTAAACCCGAAAGCTATCAAAACTCAATTACACTATCTCAAGAACACAAACACAAACAACATCAACTCAAACCAAAAAATAGAAATGCTAAAGACAATCAAGTACTCACCAAACCAGCTTTTCGACTCAGCAACAAGCCAATAACTCTGCGCCTCACTACGAGGACCGGCATCCTTTCGAGTCTCTCCCCCACTAAACAACAACAAAGCTTCATCATCCTTAGCAGCAACCTCAACACCCTCCTTTATATGATCCAAAAAGGTAGCAGCTTGGCCAGGATGCTTCTGATACGATTCGAGAAACCACGAATTCTCACTATCAACTCTCCCACAATCACTACTCGTATAAACCGAATGCCCGGCAACCATCACAAGATTCCTATGCTTAGGAAACGGATAAAAACCCGGGTCCGAATCGATTTTCCTATAACTACTAATCAACCCAATCCGACGCTCATACAATGACAGAACTACAAGAACTGTGATCCCAAATGACAAAGACAAGAAAAAAACTAACAAAGGATGTAACTTGTAATAGTATTTGACCCGATTAGCTAGTGATTTGATCATTTTAATGGGTTTTGAATCCGAATTCTTAACTCTTTTCGGGTTACGAAACCCTAGTGATTCAATATCAATCTCAACTCTTGGGTATGCATTGAATGATTTCGGAGTACTTGGCCCGAATGAGCGGCCACTCATCATACCATAGGATGAAATATCATGTGACCCCACTAAATTTAAATTGAACGAGAAAGATTGAAGGTGAAGTTACCGGATGTGGTTTTGAATGGTTTCAACTACGATCACCGACGATGACCCGGAAACATCCAATGCTGATGAAGGGTTTTAATCGGATCATGCAGAAATGGGGGTACTCGAAATGTTATAGGAGGGGTTTGAGAGGAGGATTTGGTAAGATCATAGTACTGTGATTCTGGGTGAATTTTTGGTTAGATTCAATTAGAAGATACCTGATTACCTGTAAGTTTGGGGAAGGTTATTGGGGACTTTGGGAGTTTGGAGTACACTAGACTAGTGAATCAATTGAGTCCTAGTCCGTTGGGATGGGCTAAGTTAGAGATGATCAAACGGCTTGAGCTTGTGGGCTCGACTCGGTTCTTTCAGGGTCTGGGTGCTGTATGAGTGCACTTAAGTCTGGCTCGGCTCGGGCATGAGGCGGTTCGATTTTAATTCGAGTCTGTAGAGTTGGCAAATGGGTCATTCAGGTTATTGGATTGGTTTAAGTTTTTGGGTATTTTCAAGAATCTACTGCGAGGGGGGTCAAGTCGATTCGGGATCAAGTCTAATTCGGATCTATATTAGTTCGGGTATAATGAGGCAGAGTCCATTTGGTTTTGTGTCATCTGAATCAAGTTGGTTCGGATTGGGTCGTTTTGGATGTGATTTGCACAGAGACTCCGAGAGCAATTCAAAGTGATTTGAGTTTGGAATTAATTGGAGTATGTCGAGCGAGAATGTAATGTTTGACATCACGTACTTTGAATTGAGTATTGGAAAAGGAAAACTAAGAACAACTGGACAAGTATCTCATTGGTAAACTGAAGTCATTTTCTGATAAGTTAGGTTGTGGTTAGTTTGGGTTAGGTCAATTCATTCGAATCGGGTTATTTTTGAGTGAGGCGTTATTGAATATCGCAAATATCACGTCCTTTTCGGATTGAGTTAAGCCACATTGTGTCTTAGATCTTACTTGGGGTTGCATTGTTTGGGTCTAAACTGATCTCGACTTCCAGGGTCATGTTTTGTGGAATGAACTTTCGGGTTTGGGTTATCTTTGTCACATATAACTAATTCGTTATATTAGCTTGTAATAAAAGATGGGAAAGTCCAAATAAATTATATATGGGTAAAATGAAGTGTCGGCCATTGCGACCGAGGTAGATGAAACTAACACTAGACACGGTCCTCCAAAATGATAGGATTCACAACGTAATATGCATTATGAAATCGAAATGTATTTTAGTTAGTTCTATATTATAACTAGTCACAAACAAAATTACACTAATAATAACCGATGTTCTTTATGGCAATATAGCGAGAAACATAGATAGTAGTTATCCAGAGAGTAATCCATTTTGCACATAAATGCGGTTTGTTTAGAATTTATGTTTGCGGCATTTTATCGTTGATTCTAAATTTTTGAAGTGTTATCTTGATGTGTCTCAGACCAAGTGTCCAAAATCCAAACTAGAAAGATATTAATGTAATAATGGAAACTTGTCGATTTTGAGTTTCAGTTGTCTTGTGTTGTGCCGGTATCTTACTCAGAGATGTTATATTGTACAAGTGTCGATGCTACATAGGTCGCGACCTACAAACTTTCAAGGACGACCCCGAAATCCGGCCGCTGAAGATGTAGAAGAATATTGTATGTAAACGACGAAGGTACGCAGACACCTACCACATGACAAAGAAAAATCAACCGAAACACATTGCAGTTGTAAAAAGTTGTAACATGAATGTGCATTCTCTAGGCCAGCTATATTCATCATTATTGGATGCTTCAAATAATCGCGGAACGGCTACTAATCAAAACATATAAAATTAGAATGCAAAGACAGCAACGTCCCTATATAAACCTTCAGCTTACACAACACTCCTCTGCGACCAATCTTCCTCTCAAAGAACACATACAGACATACTTACCTTCTTAAGCTCTCATAATACAGCTAAGAAAAATTTAAAATGTCTAGAATTATTCTAAGCATGGCTGTTTTTGCCATGATCATCGGATCATCTATGGCCGCGACTTATACAGTCGGCGGCCCTACTGGTTCTTGGGATGAAGCTACTGACCTTGCAACATGGGTGAAGCCATTGACCTTTGTTACCGGAGATAAATTGGGTAAGTACACGTTATTCTTGCATAACCGAGTCTCGTCATTTGTTGGTGTTACAATGTTGTTACACAAGGTTAAGTAAGTATGATTTATTCCAAACTAATTCAAGAACTTTTGTTCGATCTCTCTCAAACATGCTTAGTTTAATTTGTTGCTTGAAAGAGCATATGTCAAAAGTTGTGTGACATTGAATCTCACATCGTTGGTCAACTACATACCTTGCAACATTTTATGAAATGCATTGTAATTAACTTCGTTCTAAGATTTGTATTATTTGGTAGTTCAATTCCTTTATTTTGTTTATTATTATTAAAGCTTAGAGCCTTAGACTCCAGGGCAATCAAACAAACTACTCCGTACTAAACTAGTTATATGCATCTTTAGAAAACTCCGTATTTGTAAGTAGTAGAATAATACCGAGTAATAATACTATCTCACAAGACGAGCATGTTCTAATACCTCCAAAAAACAAAGAAGACGAGCATGTTATCAACTATGATTAATGCATGATGGTCTTCTATATAAATTATGTGTATTATCAGTGATCAATGATGAAATCATCTCATCACAATTGAAAAATGCCGAAATCTATATTAATATAATATAACGCCCATAATGTCAAATGCTAAAGGTCTAATGTTTAGACACTCTACTCATCATAGTTGTCTTATAAGGAAATAAATTCACCACCGTAGTTTTCGTTACAACTTCATTTGATCGTGACTAAACCGATTTCAACTTTCATCGCTGATTTGACATATATCACATTACCATTACACAACTTTAGCCGCGTTTATAAAGCAAAATGCATCCATACATGATATTGACACACACATTGTTTCAATTGTATTTGCTGACATTGTTCATTTGATCTCTGATGTACAGTCTTCCAATACGCGAAATCCCACGACGTAGTTGAAGTACCAAAAGCAGACTACGACGCATGCCAAACAACCAACGCAATTGTCACAGACAACAGCGGCAAAAGTGTAGTTCCTTTGAACAAGCCAGGGAAACGTTACTTCATCTGTGGAGTCCCAGGGCATTGTGCTGCTGGCATGAAATTGGCAGTCAATGTCCTTGCATCCACCAGTTTGGCCGCGTCTTCGCCTCTCGCCTCCACTGCCCTGCCTCCCACCACAATGCCCGGCGCTCCCATTGGCGGTCTTAGTCAATCTCCCGTCTCAATGCCACCTTCAGAGCACTCTTCAGCTACTAGAGGCCGCGCTTTCATGCCAGTTGTCGCAATTTTCATTGCTGCATTTGGAATTCTTGCATTCTAAGCTTGAAAACAGAGATCTTGTAGTGATTCTTTGTTGCTAATCTTTGTTGTTTAGGTTCATTATTTTGTCTGGTATATTCCATTATCATTATTTTTATATCAATGTATCATGCATGTTCAGCAGGTTGTCTTAGCTGTGCTTACGACTTATGATTGTTTGTCCTGCTGGCAGAATGTTTGTGATTAGGCGTATTACCCACCATTCATATCATTCAATTAACTTTGTCTTCTTTGAAAATTAGATGTCATAAATTTTGATACTAAATCTAGAATTTAAGGACAAAAAATTTATGTATGTCCTCCCAACTCTCCAAGGGTGAAGTTGAATCCTCATCAGATCACACCCATATGCTTCTGTCTAAATTAGGACTACTCTAGACGTACACAATTCGTCTGTGTCCGTTTTCGTCCTTACTAGTTTTCGTCTTCAGAACGGGAACTCACAAACACCTATTAGACACTTAGTACACAACAAACTAAATCAACAGCTAGTTTTTGAATTCCCGAATTCTTATATATATATAGCAACTTTGATTCTGAATACTCAAATTCTCACATAAGATGATCCATCCGAAACCATTAAAACTGTACACGCCCGGCATTTACTAGTAGAGGGTAAAAAGAACCGTGTCGATATCCGTACTCGTTCATCATCACATCAATAACACATTAACACTGTGACTGTAAGTAACACATAGCAAACAAAAAGGACGACAGGAGACAAAAGAAAAAGGCAACAAGAGAGTGGCCCTTGTTGTGTAAGTAAGTAATCAAACTTTGGTAAGAAGAATATCATAGAAATCAACTTTCTCTCTTGTACACCAAAAAAAAAGAACAGTCACACACACGCTACTAGTCTAGTACACTAGTACGTATAAGTTGTAAGCCGTAACATTCGGGCTAATAATAATCTCATTCCCAAAAACTATACACTACCAACCAACTGCTACGATTACACTAGCTAAACTCCAAAATCTTTAGAACCAATCGGACCCGGGCCGGACCCAACCGGCGGGCTTGGCGGACCCGGTGTGGACCCAGCTGGTGGCCCTGGCGGACTGATTGCTGGTGGGTTTACAGCTGGAGGCGGCGGAGACAATACTGGCAGCGGCTGAAACGGCGGCGGAGATAGAGGAAGCGGCTGAAATGGCGGCGGCGGCGGCGGAGACGTGGTTGGGTCGGATTCAGGTGCGGGAGGAGTAGGAGGGGGAGGTTGGTTCGGGGAGTCTTGGGTTGGTGAAGAAGGTGGTGGGGGAGGAGGGTATTGATTGGGGTTGGGGAATGGGGTGGTGCTAGTTAATGGGTTCGGGTTTTGGTTTGGGTTTTGGGTCGGGAAGTCGTCAGGAGTAGGAGAGCAGCCGGGTTGGTAATAACCGGAAGTAGAACATTTGTTGGATTTTTTGGAAGAGTGTTTGAGAAGAGTGACGCCTAATACAATGCCGGTGATAGCGACGACTACGATGATGAATATGAAGATCTTGGTTGCTTTGCCAATGTAGCACATTTTTGAGAAGCTTCACAAAGAAGATTGATTAATTAGAGAGTGGGAGAGTTGATGGTGGTGAAGTGGTGGGTTTGATATGGTAAGGTTTAAGTGTGGCACGTGATGCCCAATTAAGGTGAGGTGAAGGAGTTGGAGATGGAACTTTTGGAAGTGCGGGGAACTAGTTAATGAGACTTATGACAAAAATGAATGATATTACAGACAGCAAAGCAAAGCATTACCTCTTTTACCCTTTCGCCAAATGGTTAGAAACTTTTCAAAGAAGTTTACCATTTGGGGTCATTTCGGGAGTTATGATAGTGTTTGAAAACATGGAATTGTATGGTATATTGTGATTTTTTGAGTATTACGATTTTGAGATTATGCTCGATTAAATTCGATTACGAGTTTAAAAGTATGTTTGGATTAGTGTATGTTTGGTAGTTGATCGATTGCAATTATCACACAATTCGTTCCTTACCATTTGATCATCTTTCCCCACCTCAACCACTAGTCCACTAGGACCGCTACCATGAGTGTCACTACCCATTTGTCACTTCCTTAAATCGCCCTAAAAAGTGACTCGATCCATAGTGACTCGATTTGTATCCGATATAAGTAACCCTTTAGTCAGATTTACTCTATTATTCGCGTGTATAGTGACCTCTATGAATTGAAGTATAAGGTGATGTTTGACGTAAATATCTGTTGAAACAAACTCAATTGTGAAATTAACTGAATGAAAATAGAGAATTGATGAATGATGAAGCAATATAATCTTTAGATTAATATAGCACAAATCGTGTAGATCTGAAAGTGGATAATAATGGACAACGAATTCACTAATAACAAGTGACAATTGCTAGTTCTAATGTCTAGTAATTATTGTGTACCTTATTCCAACCTTTAGAAAGTTAAAGAAAAAAGATAACAATGCAAACAGTAGCTAGGGTGATAGGGAGAGATCATTATGCCTTAGGCGGAGGAGCAGTAGCGCCACCGGCGCCACCACCAACCGGAGGGAAGGGGAAGGGGAAAGGAGGAAACGGAAAGCCGCCACTACCGCCGCCACCAGCAGCTGAACACAAACTCTTTAGTAATGGACCAATGAAAGGAGTTGTAGGGAACAATGCTGGCAAACAAGTGTCATCAATCTCCCCCAAGGCCTTGCAGCACGCCGCGCTCGGCCTACCGAGGTTGGTCCACAAGTCTGTCAAGCATACAGCAGCCATGGTTATAGTCTGAAGGCATTTCTGAGGGTCGAATGCCTGTGGGTTCAAGGGTGTTGTTGCATGTCCTGTTTGGAACAACAGTACTATGCATGACATGAGAACAAAAAACTTGAACATTTTCACTGACTTTGTTGAGTGATCTTCTTCTACTATTTGGTTTAATTTGCGATGAATTGTTGATTGTGAAATGTTGTGCATGAATTTATACTACTAAAAGTTCCTATTACACATTAATACGTAATTAAACTTGTTTGTAACATCCGAAAAATGGTTTACGTACTTGTTAATTAGTCAGTGGTGTTAAAATGTATTAAATCGCTTTATTTGGCGTTTTACAGAGAATTCCTACATCGGTTTTGGCATAGCCATTGTAATTTGCTCAAATTGAAATATTGACTGCTACAGTTTGACTTTGACCGTAATTTATTTTCAAAATTGCTCCGCTGCCCCTGACATCTTTTTGCAACTTTACCCCTGTCTATTCTATCAGTTCTCCATAAAGCGATGTTCGGTTCTAACTACTAATAACGTAGTTTTGCAGGCTTTCCGTTTTGAGACATCTCATTCTCGCAGCCTTTTCAAACAGATGACTACAGCTTAGTAGAGTAGTTACAACTCTGTTCAAAATTTTCCATTGGGGGGCGGGAATGACGGAAATGATGATTATACATGACAATTTATGTTAGCCGATTCCAACTCATTTGTATTTAAAATCTGTCTACGAGCCTTCTTAAGTTGAGATTATGTGGCCGAAGATCGGGAGAGGAAGGGGGAGTGGAACGCAGGCATACAGTAAAATGAATTAGAGATTATAAGGCTCTTAATCTTTGATCAAGTGAAAGTACTTGAGAAATCCTACAGACTACAAAGTCATTCTTCAATAAGAGTACTTCATATAGCTCAGAAGTTCTGGTGGCAGCAACATTGAAACTTGAATGAAATGAAAGAGAAGTAGAGCATTAGAAAAGAAAATGTTATTGTGATGACATGCTAAAGTCGTAGTAACTTAATTTCGATTTACAGCTGAAATAGGCTCAAATCATTTTCAGAGTTCTGCATAGAGCTTACTAAGCAGAGAAAGATGTCATAGGGAGACGCCTAAATAAGGGTACAAGTGATTGCATGGCCTTGTTCGTGTATCCTAGAAGATTGAGTTTGGGAAGTGCAACAAATTTCGACTATCTGCATTTTGAACAATTTTCTGAACCACCTCCTGAATAAAATGAAAATCATGATTTAAGGTAATCTAAGGAGGAGGATAAAAATGTAGGCTGATGATGTAACAAAAGTATAGATGAAGTACTAAAACAGAATGCTCTGGAAAAGGATGGGCAAAGGTAGCTCTATGTTCATGATACTTTGTATTTTTCTGAAGTGCCTTCAAAGAGAATGCCTATAAATAAGATGAGTTGAAGTTGAAGAGAGCACTCAATTCTGGCAGATAAATATCAATAACAAAATCACCCAACTGTTTGAAAGCAGAAAGAGCAGAAATTTCATTGTTGTTTGTCGAAGGGGACTTACTTGCACTCTCAGTGAGAAGAGACAGCTTGCGAGGCGTTCAGAAGCTGAGTATCACCCTGCAATTAAAATCAAAGTGTGTAAGACACTCCTGTTTCTCCATCCTATTTGCATTTTAGTCATCTTTTTTACATAGTTTCACAATGTCTTAACTTTCTGCACTAAATCAATGTTTCAAAATTTTCTGTGTCATGCCGAGAAGTGACAAGAAAGGGATCATTCAAACATGAAACATATCATCGAAAAATGATGTTCATATGAACACATAAGTTGATAAGCGCTTAAGCAACCTATATCGTTTCTTATAAATTAAACCTCGAGCTAAATATAAGTGAAGATATATGAGACGTCAAGCCATTAGAGAAGGTTATTCGCCTTTCTAGGCAATACCAACTTCATTTTTTATGGCATGAACTAAATAGCTCCCAGAAGTCATACAAGTCCATCTCACTAAATAATAAGCACCATGTCAAAAAAAAAAAAAAACACAATTTTACTACCATAAATTCTGACACCATCAGGAAAACAGCTCTACAGGTTGCAGCTCAAGTCCAAGATATGGCTACAGTACTCTCGATGCTCTCAAACTACGTGCCCGTCTACATGATGCTACCAGTAAGCTCTGAGGCCCCTAACTAACTTCGTCAATCTTTCCTCCTAGTTTACTGCTTGTCATCTCCTTATCTTCAATTGCTATTTGCAACAGCTAGGAGTTGTAACAGATAACAATGTCCTCGAGAACTATGACGAGATCAAGTACCAGCTCAACAAACTGAAAGAATCAGAGGTTGATGGAGTCATGGTGGATGTCTGGTGGGGCATCATAGAATCCAAAGGACCTAAACAGTACGATTGGAATGCCTACAGAAGTCTGTTTAAGCTCATACAGGATTGTGGACTGAAAATACAAGCCATAATGTCATTTCACCAATGTGGTGGGAATGTAGGAGATGGTGTGAATATTCCACTTCCTCCGTGGGTACTCAAAGTTGGCGATTCAAACCCTGATATCTTTTACACCAATAGAAGGGGTACCAGGAACAAAGAGTACATTACACTTGGGGTGGACAACGAGCCTCTCTTTGGCGGGCGAACTACTATCCAGGTAAAGCCAACAAAGATAGAGCGGTAATAGAATAGATAACTTCAAAGGCCAATTCTACATATATGAAAGTTTCTGAACTGCAATATCTTGCACTCACTTAACATAATACCAAATGTAAACCAAATTGCATTTTACTAACCGGCCTTTGCCATTGCTAACGTTATCAAAACAGGTCTACAGCGATTATATGATGAGTTTCAGACAAAATATGAAAGATTTCCTGGATGCTGGTGTCATAAGTGACATTGAAGTGGGCCTTGGCCCTGCCGGGGAGATGAGATACCCTTCCTATCCCCAAAATCAGGGATGGTCTTTCCCTGGCATAGGAGAATTTCAGGTAGTGTAGAAATTGGCTTATTTTATGGGATAAATATATACTACTATGCAGTGTGCACTTGACATAACATACTGCAACCACATATACTCCAAAAACTGGAATGTATTTAGAGCACATCACCAGCTAAAAGTTTCTAAATGATAATTTGCAGTGCTATGACAAATATCTGAGAGATGATTTTAAGAAAGCTGCAGCGGATGCTGGACATCCCGACTGGGATTTGCCACAGGATGCAGGGCAATATAATGACAGACCAGATGGGACAGCTTTTTTCAGACAGAATGGGACATACCTAAGTGACCATGGAAAGTTCTTCTTAACATGGTACTCAAACAAGCTGCTGTTCCATGGTGACCAAATCTAGAAGAAGCAACTAAAGCTTTCTGTGGCTACAAAGTCAAGATAGCAGCTAAAGTAAGCAAAATCTAGCCATAGGAATAGTGATGGACAACAAAGCACAGTTCATTTAGCTGACCAACAGCTATTTTTGCAGGTTTCTGGTCTACATTGGTGGTACAAACACGACAGTCATGCTGCAGAGCTCACTGCCGGATACTATAACTTGAGAGACAGAGATGGTTATCGACCAATAGCAAGGATGCTATCCAGGCACTACGGGGTTTTAGATTTTACATGTTTGGAGATGAAAGACTACGAACAGCCTGGTTATGCTGACAGTGCTCCGCAAGAACTTGTACAACAGGTTAGCAGATGAAACTTTAATTCAGCTTATAAGCATATCTTCTTATGAACAGAAGTGAGGTTACATACGCATATCTGGAAATCTAAGGGTGATCATGTACGGTTTACCAGTGACCTTATAGGAAATAAATTAAACAGATATGAAGTGCTGCTGTTGTCAGCTGAAAGTTTCATTCTGCAAGCTTGTTTCATGGATGATATAGTATGTGCACAACTGACATGTTCATGTTAAATTCAGGTTCTCAGTGCAAGCTGGAGAGAGAATACTGAGGTTGCAGGTGAAAATGCTCTACCCAGATATGATCCCAATGCTTATGATCAGATCCTGCTGAATGCTAGGCCAGAGGGTGCTAACAGAGATGGTCCACCAAAATTGAGGATGTATGGTTTCACATACCTTCGTTTGGGCAATCAGCTTCTAGATGATGGGAATTTTCAGACATTCAAGACATTCGTGAAGCGGATGCATGCTAATGAGGTGAGGAGCCAGCTTTACTAATGAATACATAACAGGTTTTTATTGATAAAAGCAACTAAACTGTCAGTTCCATACTTAACTTCTCCTTAAAATTATGGTTCAGGAATACTGTCCAAACCCTCAAGACTATGGCCGACAAATCATTCCACTCGAACTGTCAAAACCAAAAATTCCAATTGAAGTTCTGCTGGAAGCAACGCAAACCATGGAGCCATTACCCTTTAACAACGAAACAGATATGAAAGTCTAACTCTATGAAAGTTGGACTCAGTGGTACTGAAAATAACCACAGGCAATGGGTAAACCTTTAATCCGTTTAAGAGCAAAAAATAGAGTCTGTACTTGAGTTAATAAACCAACCTCAGAACCCACACAGAGTGGATACCTTATGCGGTTGGACTTGTTCTTTCCCATTTTCCTAGTGTTTTTGTTGTTGTCCTTTTTCTGTTGTCGTGATTGTTGTTGTCATTATCGTTCTTGTTGCTGCTACACTTGCTGCTGCTGCTGCTGCTAGTGTTTCCTTCAGCTGCTGTTGCTGCTGGTTCTGTTGCTGCTTATGTCGTAGTTTCATATAAGGGTTACTTCTGAATCCACAAAGACAGGATCTGTATCCAAATCAGATAAGAAAAATAAGTACCAAGTTTTTCACTCAACTTTTCTGAATGAGTGAATAATAGATCGTTCCTATGTAACACTTACAGGGAAAAGAAATTATATTAATATCAATTACGAGTTTACGACTAAAATTTTGATCTCCTGTTCCTCATGCTGTCAAGTGTCAAATGTCAATGGACTGATGGAGTGCTATTCCAGAAGAATAACAATTCCACTATTCCAGTGGAGCCATCAAAACAAAAATTTTACTAGACGCATAGAGGGTCTTTTAAGACAAACTGAACAATCACTCTAAAAAACAACGGAGCCATTATTATACCATGACAATTGACAAAGGGACAGACATGAAAAAGCATGTCGCTTGGGATATTACGACAACAATGGAGGATTTCACTTATTGAAAATTGAATCACAAGTTGGACAAATGTCTAACTTTTGAAGAACTATAACACGTACACAAATCTTTAAGCTCTGGCCTGGATACCACCTCTACAGGACCATTATTGTCTTACTAGCTGCTGCCACCACCACCACCACCACCATGTTGTCGTCATTAGCCCTAACAGTGTGTTTGGATACAAAGCTTGGAGGGAAAGGGGCAGTTAAGAACCATGCCCCATATTTCCTCCAAATCTTTCCAACAAAGGCGAGATTAAGGTTATCAAATTAGATCCCTCCTATTCACTCTCTTTCCATCCTTCAAACCTCTATGCAAACAAGGGAACTTACTCCCCTTACTCTCCCTTCCCTTACAAATTTCCCTACCCAAAAATGTAAATGCTTTGTCGTCACTGTTTCTTGTCCTTGGACTGCCATTCGAATAAATTATCAATCATTTTAAGCCAGCTGAAGCAGGACCACTGTTCTCACAAGTGACAGGAGATGTAGTAAACAATAAATAAGTCAAAGCTTGATTAAACAACCATCGTCACCAGGAAGCTGCAATCAAAACTCTAGCAACCAACCTCCCAGGTGTTGCCCTAAGTAAATCCTAGCATCATTTATACAATACTCAAAGAGCATCAAAGAAGGGTTCGACACCTTTTTGTTTTTCCTCACATCACTTTATGAAGCTCCAACCCGTGGGCTTGGTGATTCCTTTACTTTGTACTGCACCTCGAAGATTTTCTACATCAGTCCACCTTTTCTCATTTGCATATACATGAGAAAGAGAAATGTAGCCCCCTACTCCATTTGGATTCTCTTCAAGAATTTTCTGTCCAGCAATCCCAGCTAGGGTAGCATTTCCATGAAGCCTACAGCCTGAAAGGAAGGAGGCCCATACATCAACTGTTGGTTTAACCACCATACTGCAAATTATCTCATATGCTTCGTCTAATTGTCCTGCTCTGCTGAGAAGATCCACCAAACATGCATAATGACTTAGAGAAGGCTTACTATTATACTTCTGATGTATTTGATGAAAAATTTCTCGGCCTTCCTCAACCAACCCAGTGTGGCTACATGCAGTCAGAATAGAGGTAAAAGTACCCTCATCAGGAACAATGCCATGCACCCCCATTTGGCGCAGAATTGAAATAGCTTCCTTTCCCTCGCCATGATGGCCATATGCTGATATCATAGCAGTCCAAGAAACCAAATTATTCTCTTCTATTTCATCAAAAACAAGCCGTGAACAAGACAACTCTCCGCATCTAGAATACATTCCTATGAGAGCAGTTGCAGCCATTATGCTTGCACCAAACCCTTCTCGAACAAGATATGAGTGAACAGACATGCCAAAATCAAGGGCATCGACCTTCTCACAAGTCCCAAGTACAGCAATGAACGTTGCTAGATCTGGCCGCTTACCAACAGAAACCATCTGGCAGAACAACCTTAAACCTTCAAAACCCTCCTCATTTTGTGCATAACCCGAAATCACTGTATTCCACGAAACAGAATCCTTCTCCGATACTTCAAATACTCGTCTTGCAAGTACCATATCCCTACAGTTACAATAAACCTCAATAATAGAATTAATCAAGAAATTACTAGCACAATGTAAGCAATTCCGCAACACATAACCATGCACTTGTTTACACATCTCAAACACCCTCAATTCAGAACAAGCCGATAACACCCCAAGCAAAGTCGTAGAATCAAGCCCTACCCCTGACATCACCATTTCCTTAAAAACCCGCAAACCCTCTTCCGAATCCCCATTCTTAACACACCCAGAAATCACAGTATTCCAAGAGGTCAAATCTCTCCTAGGCATTCTATCAAACACCTTACGTGCACACCCCATATCGCGAAACCTCCCATACATTGCCAACAGACAATTACCCACATAAATATCGGACTCGAACCCGGAAACCACAACCTGCCCATGAACAATTCTCCCAATTCCAACATCAAACAAATCACCACACGCCTTAATAACAAAAGGGTAAGTATAATTATCAGAAACAACATTAAATCTCATCATTTTCTTATAAAGCAAAATAGCTTGCATAGATTGATCATTATTAGCATACCCTCTAATCATATAATTCCAAAGAAACGAACTTTTATGTAAAATTTGATCAAAAACTATCTGAGCTTCATTCATACGCCCACAACTTGCATAAAAAGCAGCAAGTTTTGTGTTTAAGTATGTGTTTTCTAGGATAACCCCAGAAGAGATAATGTAACCGTGAAGTTTCTGGCCAATTTTGAGGGTTTTGGAATTTGTAAGAGACTGTAAAATAGCGCCACATTGAAGGGAAGATAGCGGGAAATTTGGTGGGTTTGATTCGAAATCGGGTGATTTTGTACTGAAGAAAGGAGGAGAAGGGTGGGGAAAAGGTGGGAATTTGGGATGTTTGATTGCATTTTGTTGAGGATGAAGAAATGAAGAAGTGTGTTTGGGAAGATTTTGGAGTTTACTTGCAGATTGCATAGCAGCATTAGAAATAAAGAGGCGGGAAATTCAATTCTGCGATGAGACGAGGCTGTTTTTGTTCTTGTCTACTTAACTCAGGGTGTAAACGAACCGATCTAAGCCCGAGCTCGAGTGTAATTTGGGAAATTGAGCTCGAGCTCGTAGTACTTTGCGAAATTGAGCTCGAGCTCTGGTCCGTCCGTTGAGCCAAAGCATTTTTGTCAAGCTTGGCTAGGTGATGAAGCTCGGCTAGGGTGTGATTTGAGCTTGATATCTTAAATATGTTGAACGGTTAGACGAAATTTATGCATTTGTCAAAATAACAGCTGAAATTTAAAGAGATGGTATCAAATCAAATCAAGAAAAGAAAATGATAAAAGCTTAAACAATGTAACTCGGTCCTAGCCGAATTAGGTTTGGACCGGTTTAGGCTGAAGCCTAGTTTTTTTTTTTTTTTTTTTTTGGTATTGTGAGCTCGATGTATAATGATCTTTGACGAATTCAGATAAACTACTTGTCGTATCAAAGTTTATTGGCCAAGCAACCATTGTAAGTCATTTCCACTCTACTATGGAGAAAGAGATGAAAATTAAACTAGATCCAGCCACCTCATAATCTGATTAAAATTTATATAAAATGACTAGTAGGTCCGTGTTTACAATTTTAATCAACTTACACAACAAGCACATTGAGATCAACGAAGCATCACCGACAATTGTCCTTACGTCGAACCTGTCACTTAAGTATGTGCAAACTATACAAACTTGAGAGAATCATGGGCACATCTAGACAACCTCATAGGTACACAACGCATGCACAAATGACAAATGTAACTCGCTTCATTAAATTTATTAGCAATTCAACAACTTTAAAGGTCAAACGTAATGACGAACATGTAATTAATAAAATTTAACCAAATGTTATTATCATCTTTCATACTAAGGCCCTGTTTGATAGGACTTATTCGCAGTAGTATTCAGATCAGTTCAGAATCATTCAGATCAGTTCAGAATCATTCAGATCAGATCAGATCAGATCAGAAATGTTCAAATTTTTATCAATGTATTTGGTCCATAACTGATACTAATTCGTTGAAATTCAATCAAAATTTCAACACATTCAGATCAGATCAGATCAGTTCAGTTCAGATCAGAATCATTAAGATCAGATCAGAATCATTCAGATCAGATCAGATCAGTTCAGAAAGATGCAGTCCTATCAAACGGGGCCTAAGTACCTTTGATAACTCTACAATTATTAGTTGCTCAAAAAAAAAAAAACTCTACAATTATTAGTGACAATTGACAAACAGGTGAGAATAAATTTCAACCTTAAGTAGCATCCCTATAAGAATACCTTTATGGCTTTATCTATAAGCCATGAAAGTTACGTCGATCTAAATACTCTTCTCAATGCAGCTACGGAGTACTTTAGCTGAACAAACTCATAAAATTGAGTGACAAATTTCACACTTCCTTTACTCGAGCCAGTACATCTCGTTTTTGTATAGTAACTATATTTATCGTAAAAACTCATAAACC